>JBDJHY011023997.1:0-14301 GCA_039654485.1 Withania somnifera
TAATTAAATTTTGTAACTTTATTATTCCATGTATCTTGATAGTCTTCCATATTAAATGTAATAGTCCTTTGCTTCGGCTACAGACTATGTGGTTTGTTTCTCCTACTAGATGTATAGTAGGTGCCATCATGAACTGTGAAATCGGGTCGTGACAATTCCTCACATTTTGGATCTAAGATTATTATTTTTGATAGTTTTGAGATTTTTATGAAGTTCTCAAAGCATTGGGATATTTCAACTCATTTTGTCAGAACTTTCACAGGCGTCCAGGTAAGCTTGGCATACTTTTCTCCTTAACTAGGATGTGTAAAGTATTTGTATGTTGTTTACTAGTTATTGGGATGTTTTATTTGTTGGTATCTCTATTCTTTAATAAATCTTCTTTGTTTCTTCTTGTTCTAGGGTCCCGTGAAGGGTCGTAGATGGAGTTTGGTTGTAGTATGTTGTTTCGACCATGATAGGAGTAGACATGTATTTTAGAGGATGTGTTGGGTGGTATTATGGGATTGAGAGAGTTGTGTGCCTAGATAGTGGCCATTGGCTGATCCTAGACTATTCAGAGATTTATTTAGTTGTGTTTTATTATTTTTTGGTATGCATTATACTATTGTTTTGCGTTGAGATTATTGGGTGGAACTCAATATGGGGCAAGTTAAGCACCGGGTTCATTGAGACCTACGAGATAAAAGAGAGAGTTGGAGTTGTTTTCTATAGACTTAACTCAAGAGTTAGCTTTGTGCATTTTGTGTTTCGTATGTCCATGCTTCACCATTATGTTCTACACCTATCTCACATGCTTTGTTGAGGGTCTGTCAATTTAGATAATTGCTTGATCTATTTTTAGGTGCCTGAAGCCATTATTGATAGATATTCGAGGCTGCATAGGTACAAGGATATTCTGATGATGATGATCATTGGATGCATTGACATGTCGATGAGGCTACTTTAGACACAAAGCATGATATGTGGACCAAGTACTTCATGTACTATTTTTCCTTGAATTTTAAGGACGAAAGTCCTTTCTAGTGGTTGATGTTATAATGACCCCACATGGTCATTTACTTGCCTTTGTGATTTTCTGTGTTTAGATCTTTCTGATAGATCCCCAAGTCATTTATGACTTTCTGGGACCGGTAGTATGGTTCATTAGTACCTGCTATCTATTTTGAAGGCTTAAACTTAAAATAGTGAAATTTGAAATAGAATTCTTAGTAAACTAGTTTGGAATAAGATTTTGACAGTTTCGTTAACTCAAGAATTTAGACTTTGTTCTAGTTGGACTTTTGTTTCAAGTCCCCATGTTTTCTATTTGAGTTTGAGAAATTTTGAGGTAATTCAATTCAGTTGGGATCAGTTTTGAGCCAGGGATGGCTTTAGGTGATCGAAGTTCTAGATCATAATTCAAATTCTTCCATCATCCCTAGAATGTAACATTTAGGTTTTTAGGGTTATTGGAATGCTTCCTGGGGTGTCCAGACTCAGTTTGGAGACTCCTTTGGAAAGTAATAATGTTTCTTATTTTGGTTTAGTTGGGAATATGGGTCCTTTTGTCATAAGAGACCTCGTATGATTTTTTGGTCAATTTAGTTTAGTCTGTTATGTCATTTCCATGTAGTTTCCATATTTTGTTTGTCAATTCTATGTCCGATCTTTTTCTGAACCTCTCATTGGAGTTTTTGAAATAGGTAAAAAATATTTGTTTTGCTGTCAAAAATTTAGGCTAGTGCCTTCATTGCGATGGTTGGGATTAATCATGATCACAAAAGGATGTGGTTTTTTTCACACAATTATATGGGTTATGGTTGTGGTCATAACTTTTTGGGATCTCTGGGGCAGGATAACATGGCCCTTTGCCCTGATCCTAGAACAGGTAGGTTGTTCATGGTGATCGCAATACTCTTACTATGATAGCATATGGTGATAATCTCAAGGTTCGCGATTGCGTGGCCTCACCACAATTTCAGGTCCTATAACTGTATGTATATACAATTGTCAAGAGCTTTTTATCCCCCACTCAAAAGCTCTTTTTAAAAATCATACCTTAATCATAGTAGAAGTATTTTATTGTGCATTTTCAAGGCTGCTTAGAGATACTTTGGGGGGAGTGTTTCTATGAATTTTTCTTATCTCTAGGTTCATAGTTCCCTCATTTTTTCTCATTTTTATGTCTTTAAATACTTCTTTCGTTTCATACAATTTGCATTGCCAATTGGGGACCCATTATGGGTTCATTTTTTCTCAAATTTGAACCACGAGTTCCCTATTTGGATGCAAATTACACATTCCCATTTCTAGGCCCTTTTTTTACCGAATTAGAACCTGCAATATGGGTGTCGTTCCTTACCTTTTGGCCCCTGGATTACTATTTTGACAGTTTCTAGCTATTTTAGGATTTCGTGGAGGTTTAGGCTATTTTGGGGCACTTTGTTAGGACATTCTGTTGGCTTCCAAGCGTACATGCAAGTGTACATGATCTTAAAAGTAATATAGTGGTTCTTAGAGTCGAATATCAAACCCCCAGGTACTTGCTCTTTAGTATTAGTATCATAAATGAATCAATGAGGGAATTAAATATTTATGCAATTGCGTGTTACAATAAAAGAGGTTTTATTTTATACTATTCTAAACATTACTAAGTAAATTAAATAAGACTGGGGAAGAAACAACAAGTGTTGTCAATAAGGATGAACATTCTTGGGTTATGGAATTGCACACATTCATGCATGATCTCAGTTTTCAATAAACATCATTTATTTCTCTAATTGTTAATTCTCGTATTGAATTAATGCATTAGGAATGTATAGTCCTCTAATCACCATTTTTATAATTCCCACAACTACTTCGATTGACTTCTGTTGTGATGAATTAATATAAATGCATTATAGATGTCTTCACTATTTGATCAAGCGATTCAAGTAAGTACAAGATCTTATCTTAATAGAAAATCATATTCAATATGCTAATCTTAGCATCAATAAATATGATCTCACTCCTTACACTCCTGCTCCACTTGTCAGATTCCCAGATTAGTGCACTTTCAGAGTTATGGTGCATCCTAATTGTAGCCAATCATTTAGAATAGATTAATATGACATTGTAAGAACTATTAATATGAGAAATAATCAATTGTTTATGTTAAACCAATATCATAAATAATGTGTTATAAATAAACCCAAAACAAGGGTATTTAGCTACTAATAATCATACTCAACGACAAAATATCATCTTTAACATAAAAATACAAGGATTGAGCAATAGAAAGTAACCCTAGGTTGTTGAGTATCTTCTTCACTTGATCCTTTATCTCCTGGATGCTGCACATACCCCAAAAAATCCTTCTTAAGGGTTTATAGTAGCCCAAGTAAATTACTATTTTCCCCCTAACATAACTTGTAAGTTGAAGCAATTCCAACAAAGTTTAATAGGGAATAACGACGTGATCCCAATCGTGATGGGCTATACGTCGTGATCCCTACCGTGATAGGCATAGACTTCTAGCAATTTATTCCTGCATATTCCGTCTTCCACTTCCTCTTGGTCTATATTCCTTAATGCTCAAAATACACCTAAAATAGGTTAATCATGCGGCAATGCTACACTTATATTTATTAATAAGACACAAAAAAAAAAACGTAATTGTTCTCGAAAACAAGTTAAAACATGGGACTTTAATGTCGCTAAGGCATATAAATATGCCTAAGATCACCACCCCACACTTAGACTTCGTTCTTCCTTGAACAACTATTTACACATTACAAAACCAACCTAAAGGTCAATAAATGAATTCACATAATACACCAGTCATTTCTAACAATTTAATAGGAATTTACAAACTTCAATCCATTAACAAAAATAGAAACAAGATAGATCCCTTGGAAGAGAACACACACTACTACATTACTCAATAGAATTAGGATTCTTAAGCCAACTTGACACTTTGATTAAACCAATAAATTATGTACACCATGACTCCCCAATTGTGCTCACAAGAATAATAGTCCACAAACACATCAATTTATAGAATTGAATATTTATTAAAGACTCTTAATAGTTATGCACCACTCTCACAGTCATAAAGAATTCACATGTATGCACAAAGTACCATAGGCTTGCCCATTATGTACACCTTCACTAATTACGCATGCTTAGCTAGAATCAAATAAGAATTTAATGGGTTGTAATGTTGGCTAAGGGACAGGTAGGAAAACAATATCATAATGACCTACACTTCCCTAAAAACTTTACCCTTTTACCCTTCAACACCCATTAATTTTGCACTTCATTTTTCTTAGCCCTTCTCTGATCTTTTCTAGCTAACTATTTCATTTTTTTTTTTCAAGAATACCTTTCTGCATTTTTATTTTGAGCAGTTTATCTTTTTCTGATTTTCCTTATCACTTTTGTTTCTAAGTGCATTTTCTTGTTGTGTACGCACTCTATCCAAGAGGCTCTCCCTACAATATGACTTTCTTTAGAATCCCCTTTACTCCATCTTCCTTTATTAGGTGTTACAATTCCAACCACAACTTTTGTCCTAGTGTTAAAGGAAGATTAAGACAGATTTACTGCTACCAAAAAATAGGCAATATGCTCGAAGGGCTAACCAGAGATATTACATATGAACAAGCTAAAATTTGTAAAGACATATCAATGAAGACCTATATCATCTTCTAATAAAAGAAATACTTATTCTTTTGCTTCAATAACATGTAGGGCAAGTTCTAGACTAAGATACAAAACATGAAATATGAAAGAATCCTCCCCTTGCACTTTGCACGTTGGTTCGACTATGTTACAAAAAAGTTGAGTTTCAATTAAGAACAAACTGAATGGTCTTCCATTATAAAGCCGCATTTCCATTAGTGTTAAGTGTTATATCGTGTGCATGTCTCTCTAGGTATCCTACTCATTGTGCTTAATTGTAGTTCGAAGGCATTTGATTTTCCAAAGTAGACACAATACATAATGTACTTAGTATTTTCAATCATTGTAGGGTTCCACCTATTTTATTCCTGTATATGACCGATTTCCCTTAAGATGGTCTTCATCCATAAATCATCGGGAAACATCCCTTACTCTATGAAAAAAAAAAAGAAAAATAACACAATTAACTATCCTATTTTGGATCAAGGGGACTATCTATAGAAAAGTGCCAACAAGAAAACTAAGTAACCCCAAAAGGAAACATAAAAGTTAAGATAACAAGCAAAATAAAAATTACATAACTTGGAGCTTTCTCTATACATTAATTGAACTGCCTCGCTCTTAGCTCAAGTTCTATGTTAATGAGATCTCTCATAAAAAACATAGAATTTAAACAAAAAAAATCATATAAGAAACATACCACCTACAATAAACATACAAAGAATTTACACCCACGACCCCATACTTAAAATCAAGCATTGTGCCTAATGCACAAAATAAAAGACAAAGTCTATAAGAACTTCTTGGTAATTCATCAAGGTCCTCCGGGTCTGAGGTTTGGAGGCTTTCATCCTTACCAGCATGGGAAAAAGCATCATCCACTTTTTCATAATCATCATCTTTAGTATCTTATTCTACATCTAAATAACCCTATACGTACTCATCCTAGATAGGTACACCATCTTATATGGGCTCTATAAAACCTAGCCCAATCTTACACATGGTTTGAGCATGACCATTCAATGGATACTAAAAGTGCATAACATTTATCTCTTCTTCAGTTGTAGGCCTACCTCTAATCTGCGGCTTCAGCATCTCGGCTCTATGCATGAAACTAAAATAACTCTCACACATGGAATTACACTCTTGATATGTCAGTTTTTTCCCTCCTACCTCTTTACATGGAATGCTACTCTTTATAACATCCATAAATTTAGAAATTATAGGATAGATGATGTCTTTCGAATCTTCCTCATCATCATGATATCATAGAAACTTAGTCATCATGCCTCCAAAACTGTACCGCCACCTCCTATTAAACCTTGTTTTTTTGTAGTAGTATGTATTACTCCACCAATGTTAATTTCCATACTTTTCATCAACATATACATAAGGCACACTTTGCTCTGGATTACTGTGGTGTAATATCTTATTAGAAACAAACAATAGTTGACAATCTTCAACCAGAAGCCTGCTTCTTTATTGAAATATGAATATGAAAGGACAGAGTGGTGCCCTTATGCATTCCTAATCCATTTCTCTTGTAATATGACACCACATAGAAGGTTGATAATTTTCTGATATAGTGGGTGCCTCCAAAAATCACATAATGGTTCCATGTTAGCTTCATCATTGGTTTTTTGCAACTTTTTTATGAAAGCAGCTATCACCCAGAATGTTCTCCCTCGCACCACGATTCATCAGTTTCTTTCATGTTCTAATTTGTATAAAAATCCCTAACCAGGTTCATAATTCATTCACCTTGGTCCTTAAATATGTAACCAAAACCTAACTGCCGAACACTTGTGAAGATTTAGGGTAACACTGCAGCTAAACTTGCCTTGTAAATATTCTCGATGGGGAGCTACCAGGCGATTGATTTTTTTGTACCAGGTTTTACTAGAACAGACCATAGAAGAAATACCACATAAGTGAACCCTCACCTTTGTAGGTTCCACAAGAGGTGGATCCTCAAAAGAAGTAATGCAGGCTTGGTTATAGCTTGCATAAATTGAAATCGAACCAACCATTGTAACTTTGCCATGGTGGACTGTTCTGTTTGTTTTTTTAAGCATTATCCTATTAAGAGAGTAACATATATTAATATAGCCATAGGAAAACACATTAATACAAAAATAATGGATGGTGTTTTCCACCCCAAAAGTATGTTCTAAACACATTAACACAAAATTAAGGTACATCACACATCCCTTATCTATTACATTTCAAGTCCAAGTTGTGGATATATGCCTTCATATTATCTTATTCCATCATCCTTTGCATGTGGCTATGGCACTGTAACACCATCCAAATTCCATCATAATACTACCATTTTCAACCGCACATTCGTATATAGCACACACTTTATATAACATGCAATGGGGAGATACTGGAAACCATCCTATACTTAGCAATTAACTACTTGTCAGCACATCACAATTCTTACTATGTTATATAAATTCAAGGAACTTAGACTTCCTTCTCAGAATGTGCTTTAGTAAAGTTACAATGTGACAAACTGCATCACTCAAACCAATTATATCATAACAAATGCAAGGTATGTTACAAGTCAGAAAAAGGCACGACGTACTCCTAATAATGGAAATAAATTTCTTATACATTAAACTATGTACAAATTAGACATTGAAACCTAGCGTTCCACCCCATAATCAACCCCAACAATTTATTCAAGAAAACTTAATATCAAAATCATGAAATAATTAACACCACATACTCAAGTTGCACACATAGCATAACCAAGAGTGCTTCTTTAACACCATCCATGGCACACAAGAGTGATCAATTAATATCAAGTTTTATTGCTTAATAAATTCCAAGGAAAGCATGAAATCATATGCTCAATCACTAAAACCCAATAAAAATAAAATAGAAGAGAGTAGGAAACTTACTTGAGATGCTTGACCTTAAAATTAATGGAGCTGGATTAAGAGAAAAGAGGCAAAGACATGGGTTTTTGAGAGTAACTCAAGGGTTTACCACTTGAAGAAAATAAATGGGAATGAGGGTTGGGCTAGAATTTAAATAAATCAGTCGGGTCGGGTTAATCCAGTGGGTAAAAATGAATTTCAGAACAAAAAATACTCCATCATGATGTCATTATAAAGTGATGAAGTTTTCACCAACCAGTGTTACAGTATGATAATAAATGGAGCAGAAGATGTTGTCCTTCCTCTGTACCAGCACTTCTCCCACAGTAGTATTGCTTGCATCGCATATTAATTCAAAAGGCAACTCTCAGTCGGGAGCAACAACTATAGGAACTTCAGTCAATGTTTTCTTCAGATTGTCAATGGCTTTCAAAACTCAGTAGAAAATTTGAATTTTGCGTCTTTTTTAAGAAATATACATAATGGCTGAGAGATCTTTAAAAAGTCATGGATGAATCTCCAATATAACACTGCATTCCCCATACTTCACACCTTTCATTGTGACGGGGTGTGGTAACTCTGTAATCACATTAGTCCTTTCTTTGTAAACTTTTAAAACAATCTTGTATACCCTGTGACCAAGGAAAATGCCTTCTTTCACCAAGAAATGAAATTTCTTCCAATTCAGTACCAAGTGTGTTTCATCATACCTCGCTAATACCCTATTTAGATTCTATAAACAAACTTCAAAAAAATCCCTATAAACTAAGAAATCTTCCATAAAAGGCATGCACCGGAAAGCATAAGTACCAAACGGTCATATGAATATGGTGTTCTCTTTATCTTCAAGAGCTATGGTGATATGATTGTAACCTGAGTATCCGTTCAGAAAGCAAAAATAATCTTTACCCACAAGTTTATCCAATATCTGATCCATGAAGGGAATGAGATAACTATCTTTGTGAGTTGCCTCATTGAGTTTGTGATAGTTCATATAGATTCTCGTAAAAAAATCCAGATTATTTTTGTCTTTATTCACCATATTCATGCCTCCTTTTTTGGGGACACACTGTATTGGACTCACCCATTTGCTTCTGGATATCAGGAACACAATTTCTTCATCTAGTCATTTTATTACTTCTTTCCGCACTACTCTTTCATTAGTGGATTCAGTCTCTATTATTGTTGTACTCTTAGTTTATAGTTAACTTCCATCAATATTTTATGCATACATAATGTAGGTCCGATGCCCTGAATATCAGATATTTTCCATTTAATAGTTTTCTTCCTTTTCTTTAATACTTACAGAGCTTCAATAACTTGTGCCTTAGACAATTCGGTAGCTAGTATAATTGGAAGATTCTCTTCTTTACCCAAGAAAGCATACTTTATATGGCTAGGAAAAACGTTGGAGCTTTTTCATTAGATGAATTTGGATGAGGCCCAAGCGGCCTATTCAGTTCCTTATACTCTATATGCATAAATGATAGCAAGATCTAATATCTGGATTATCTGTAATTTCCACATTTCCTTCAGTATCTTGGCCAGTAATTGCTCTTTCTAGAGGATCACTAAAAAACAGTAATGAAATTTTATTGCCTGCATCAAACACTATGATTGATGAAAATTCATTATATATTGTAGGTAAATTTAAGTCCTTGTAAATATCGAACACTTCTACTTTATCATGTGGCCTCATAGTTTGTCGCCCTACAACCATATTAATCAACACACGACCAGTGGAAAAAAATAGATTCCCCAACATATATGGGACTTCTGGATCTGGATCAAAATCTAAAATAATGAAGTCCAAGGGAAAGGTCCACGATCATACTAGCACTAGAACGTCCTCTACTATACCAAGAGGTCTAACAAAAAAGTAATCAACCAACTGTAAAATGATTGTGGTGGGTCTTAGATTATCCAAACCTATTTATTGAAATAACAGGTTGGCATGTCATTTAGTCTTTCACCCAAAAAACATAACCAGTGAACATTGAGATGTTGGCTAATATTAATATGAATAGCAAAACTTCTCAGTTCTTTTTGCTTCATAGGTAATCTATCTTGAATGCACAAGGTGCACTCCTGAGTAAGATAACTATAGCATGCTAGTGAAATGATTTTTGTTAGCCACGATGTCCTTCACATACTTGGAATACTTGTGAATTCCCTACAATACATCACAAAGGCAAATTAAGATGAACCAGCCCAACAATTTCTTAAAATTTTAGAATCTATTTTTTTCTTTTTGTTTTTACAATCACTGAGGAAACGGTGGTGGAGGCTTCACAAAGGATGCTGCTACCCTAGACTTAGTTTTTTTTTCCTTTCTACTATCTACATTATTATTATTATTTCTTTCTGTTTCTTTGCTTAATTGACCTGTCTTCTAAGGCACTGACTCCTGTAACTGTAACCCTTTCCTCATTGTCACTACATTTACATTTATTGGGTTTTGGTCTGTGTTTCTTGGAAGACCCCCATGAGGACTTGTATTTTGTGACACATCCATGTATCCCAGTTGTTGTGTTGCCATTTGTTGATTTTTCAAGTCTTCTTCCAGCTTAGCTAGCCTCTCACTATCACATGCCCGCCCTTCTACAAACTTTTAAAGCAGCTCTTCTGTACTGTTACCAAGCTGTAAATTTTGTGAATTTCCATATATCTACTAATTAATTATGTCTCTGGTGCTGATTTATTGTTTGTTTTTGTACTGACCTGGACCCTATTGATGTGGTTGATTCTGATTTCCACCCCAAGAGAAGTTTGGCTGCTTTTTCCATCTTAAGTGCTAAGTATTACCATAATAATTATGTACTGCACCTCTTTGTGCATTTCCAATGATGTTAACCAAATCAGGATTTTCCCACATGCACCAGACCTATGATCAGCTCCATCACATGTCTTACATTAATTCAGATCTTGAGATTAGACTACACTCACTGCATCTTGTTGTTATTGTGCCTTAAAGCTTGTGCAACCATATTTTGAATGGATGAAATCTATGCTGATACTACTATAATTTCCTCTAATAACATAACCCCAATAATATTTTTCTTACCACTAGTTCTTGATACATCTACATTCAGTTTAAATTACCTGTGGCAATCCTATTCAATAAAGTGTACATCTCATCATAAGTTCTCTCCAAGGCTTGTCCCCATGATGCTGAGTCTAGATATATTTAGGAATTTGGTTCCAGTGCCTCTATAAAGGTATATAACAAATCTTTATTAGATTGCAGATGGTCAGGAAAACTTCCAAGAAATATTTTAAACATCTCCCAAGCTTGGCAGATATTTTAGTAAGACTATTTTTTAAAGATCAGAATATCACTCCTAAACCTTTTTGGCTTCCTGGATGGAAAAAAATAAATGAGGAACTTCTTTGCTAACTCCTCCCATGTAGAAATAGATTTTGGTGGGCCTACAACTAACGACCTCTTTGCATCACCTAGAAAGAAGAATGGAAATAGAGTAAGTTCACACAATCTGGTGAAACACCCTCTAGGATATAAGTGTCAATGATCTCAAGGAAGTTTTGAATGTGATGTTGCGGATCCTCATCTAATAGACCATTAAAATGCCAGCTACTATGCAAGAGCTACACCAAATTCTACTTCAATCAAATCTACGTCTAGGTGCGGGTTTTAGTATCACAATGGTAGCATTTGTAGCCCTTGGAATAGCCACCTCACAAACTATCCTTGTAGCTTCCATTTCAGCATGCACTACAACTGTTGGTTGATCCAGTGGAACTAGATAAGAGAATGCCTCGTTCCTTCACTATTGATGTAAGAAACATTCTGGTTCCTGAAATAGTTCTACCTCTAGGTACGAGTTTTCGTATCAAAAAGGTAGCATTTTTGGAACTTGAAATAGCCACCTCACAAACTATCCTTGTAGCTTCCATTTTATCCGGCAATAGAACTGTTGGATGATCCAGTGGAACTGGATAAGAGAATGCTTTGTTCCTTCGCTATTGATGTATCAAATGTTCTAGTTCCTGAAATGGTTCAACCAAGACTCTGTTACATGCCAGATTAAAAGTAACCAATGCCTTAAAAAATAAAACTTACTAGCATCTTTAACTATTGCATAATAAGAATATCTTACATGTGTAAAAAACTTTCTAATTACCAATTCCCCGACAACGGGGAAAAAAACTTGTTGGCTTCCAAGCATAGACACAAGTGTATGTGGTCTTACAACTAATATATTGGCTCTTTAAAGCTTGATATCGAACCCTTAGGGACTTGTTGTTATGTATTAGTATTGTAAATGAATCTTACAGGCAATGCAATATTTATGCAAATGTGTGCCACAATAGATGAGGTTTGATTTTATACTATTCTTAAATTTACTAAGGAAAACTTAACGAGACTTGGGAAGAATAGAAAGTGTTGTCAATATGGATGAACATTCTTGGTTTTTAGCATAGCACACATTCATGAATGATCCTAGTTTTCTGTAAACATCATTTATTTTTCTAATTGTTGATACTGGGGTTGAAGTTGTGCATTAGGGATGTATAGTCCTCTAATCACTATTTATATAATTCCCACAACTACTTCGATTGACTTGTGTTTTGATGACTTAATATAAATGCATTATAGATGTCTTCCCTATTTGACAAAGTGAGTCAACTAAGAATGATATCTTGTCTTAATTGCAAATCATATTCACTATTCTAAATTTAGCACTAATAAATATGATCTCACTCTTTACACTTCTATTCCACTTGTTAGATTTCCAGATTAGTGCACTTTCAAAGTTATAGGTTTATCCAATAGTGGCCACTAATTTAGAATAAATTAATACGGCAGTGTAAGAATAATTAATATGGGAAATAATCATTCTTTGATGTTAAACAAATATTATAAATCATGTGTTAGCCATAACCCCAAAACAAGTGTATTTATCCACTAATAATCATACTCAATCAAAAAAAACCATCTTTATTATAAAAATACAAGGACTGAGCAATTCAAAGTAACCATAGGTTGTTGAGCATCTTCTTCACTTGATCCTTTCTCATCTAAGTGCTATACACATACCGAAAATGCCTACGTAAAATGACTCTTTTGCCCCTAATTTAACCTGTAAGTTAGCAGCAATTCTGATAAAGTCAAATAAGGGATCACGACGTGATCCCAATTGTGATTGGCTAGCCATCACGTTGTGATCCATATCGTGATAGGCACAACTTTTCTGCAGTTAATCCCTGCTTATTCTATCTTCAACTTCCACTTGGTCTACATTTCTTAAGGCTTAAAATACACCTAAAATAGGCTAATTATGTGGATTAGTAATGCTACACACATCTTTATTAATAAGCACTCAAAAAACACATAATTGTTCTTGATACCAAGTTAAAACAATGGGACTTTAACAACGCTAATGCATATAAATATGCCTAAGATCACATTCACTAGCGTCTAGGTAGGCTAGGCTACTGTGAATTCTATAATAGGGCTTATATTATCAATTTATTATTGTAGGCCTACTTTTTGGTTGGGTTGCTATAGTGGTTTTCCTTCCATCTATACTTTCTAGTTTTAATAGGTTCTCTACTTTTCAATGACAGCGTGATAGGTATATGAGTTCCTAGGATAGCATAGTAATGATTCACTTACTATGGGAAATGTCTTGTCCTTTACAGGTGGGGTTGGGTATTATGAGACCCACAGTATTGTGTGTTCTTAAATAGTGAATTCTAGCTGATCCTAGTTGTGCTGTAGCTTTATTTGTTCTATTTCTATGTTGTGTTTATGCATTTAGGATGGACTTGTGACCTATTTATCAATATTTATATGTACAATGATTAGGGGAACATATGTGGTATGGATATATTTTTAAGTATAAACTAGCTATCTTTTGATTTTCGCAGGCTACCTTGGTGATCTAAAGGGAAAAGCCTTGGTACTGATTATGAGGCGCAGTCCAATTCTTATTATTAGGTGAGACTCCCTGACATGATCTGAATCTTTGCTACTGAGGTACAGTCTCGGGTTTGGGTCCCAAAGTGAAGGAATTCAGAGGTACGGTCTCTTATATTAAATGCTCATGCACTGTGATATACAATTCTAACCACTTGCACTCATCTTATCATGATGGTTGTACTCTCTGGGCTTATGGGGAAGTGATAATGAGTTCCATGTTGTTCTAGTTTTCCCTACCAGTGGGGTGGGTTATCAGTAGGTTTTTTATGTTTTTATTTGTAGGGATTTCTATATGTTGTATATTTTCTTTTGGATAGTTTGTTTTGCATCTCCATATGCTATTAACACTAGGTTTTGAGCTTGGTTATGTATATATGTGTTCTGTTTTTAATCTTATTCACTACTTTTATTTATTACTAGTAGATGAGAGTTGTTATGGCCTATTTCTTGTAGTTCAAGGATGTAGGGATAGACTTGCCTAAAGGTGGGTTGTAGGCTCTATCATAACCCAAGTTTAGGGTCATTATAGAGGCCAACTACTCTAGATATTCTTTTAATTAGGGTATAGGGAGGATATATTGTTTTCTGCAATGTCATTGTTAGTGGAGGGGTATGAGGAGAGATATCAAAGATTTTATGTCCCAATGCCTGAACTTATGAAGTTGAAGTTCAAGAATCGGAGACCTGGTGGTGATTTTCATGGGCTTCCTATTCTTTATTGGAAGTGGGAGCGAATCACTATGGAATTTTTTGGGCCTTCTCGTACTTTTGTAGGTAATGTTTGTATTTGGGTTATCGTGGATCGATTGAGTAAGTCAGTTTATT
>JBDJHY011024108.1:0-14301 GCA_039654485.1 Withania somnifera
ATTTAGGGGCATGATACTATGGGACAGAGACCCTGAGAATGGAACTATTGGGGCAAAGACCTTGCATTTGATTTAGAGGCACAGTCCTCTGGGGCATAGACCCTGAGATTGGTACTATTGGGGTACAAACCCTATATTTGATTTAGAGATCCGGTCCTCTATGAAATAGACCCTAAGATTGGATCTTTGTGGGCATAAACCCTGCGATTGATACTACTAGGGTATAGACCTATCACTTGATTTAGATGAGCAGTCCGCCGGGGCATAGACTTTGAGATTAGCATTGATGGGGTGCAGACCCCCTGTATTTTCAATTTTAGGGCAGAGGCCCCTAGTACCAGATGGCACTATACTGATTTACTTTTCAAAACCCCTATGCATTCATTCTCGTATTGTTTGTGCTTACCATGCTTAAGGGGGGAGTCACAATTGGTTTTCTTTTTATGTTTGTGCCTACCAATAGGATGGGGAGTTAGGTAGGTGTTTTTGTGTTTATTTCCTATTCTTCATTTAGTTTCCCTTATAGTTGTGTCTATTTTACTTTCGTGTGCAGTTGTATTGGTATTCGTACTTATTTGGAGTTCAAGTACACTCCATTATTTTAATTTTAGTTTTTTGAGATAATTGGCCATTTTCATTATGCCACGCTTGTGTTTGTGTTAATACCTAGTTCTTGTACTTGGTTCCTCTTTGGGATAATTATCGTTTAGCTCTTGTCATCTATCTCTGTACCAATATCTAGTTTTATTTTTTTTCTACTTTTATTGACCTGCTTTACCTTCCTTGTCATTTCCTTTCTTGTACTTTATTTTGTCCCAGTCGGCCTATGATGTCCACTGGTACCTATCTTGGTACTTATGCTGTATTTATGTACCTTTTTAGTGGTGCAGATACAGGTGGAGGTTACTGTACACTCAGAGATCATGCTGGATAGATATTGCTAACCTGTGGGGACAACAGTGAGCTTTGTCGTTCGAGCTTATCGTGGCTTCCATGCCTTTTAGCATTCTTTGTTTGTTCATAAAAGGCCTTGTGTAGTGCTATTTTGTAGGGATATATTTATATATGTTCTTCTTTTTGGATACTCTATTTAGTAGCTCTATGTTCCATTGACACCAAGTCTTGAGATTTGGGTTTGTATATATTTCTTTCCTTATTCCACTATTATATATTATTGGTTGTGTTATCGCTTTAGTATGGATAGGCTTGTCTATGGGAGGGTTATAGACGCCATCATGAACCAAGATTTGGGTCGTGACAGGTTTGCTAAAATCCTGCCTGATTCCATTAGCGAGCCTTCATTTTGAGTTTATGGAACTGTGAAAAAAAAGCTATTTTGCTGTCAAAAATACAGGCACAATGCCTTTATTACAATGGTAGGGCTTGGGTCACTATCGAGGAAGGTTGTGTCCCTTTTCATTGCAATCGTGTGCCTTGGGTTAAGATCATATAGTTTGGGGGGAATGTGCATCATGATCGTTATTCCCTTCATGCAATTGAGAAAGGCTGGGTTTCTTTTCATCATGATCGTGTGTGAGTTGGTCGGGATTGTGATGTGTTGGGTTCTTAATAGCCACAATCGCTATAAGGGCAGCCAGTCAATATATATGGCCAGTTCTAGAAAATTTAGCATGCAACTTCAGGATTTCCTCTTCATAAATATTATTTCTTGATATTTAGAGGGTGATTTCAAGTGGTAATTATTGGGATATTGCGAAGGAGCATTGGGATGGTGTTTGTGAGCGTTTTATACCAGTTTTGGGTGTGTTTTTTAGTTTTTTTCCATGTGATCTATTGTTGTTTTTTCCCTCTTCTTAGATAAATTTGTTTGGCCAGTTGAGGACCATTCGAAGGTCCATTGAGCTAATTTTCAAACCACGTGTTCCTTGAGCTTATACTTTCGTATTGGTATTTTTAGTTCTATTTTTGGGGATATGGGGCCCATGGACTCATTTTTAGACCCGATTTCCCACCCAATTTGTATTATGAAATATGAGTCTTATCACCTTTTGTCCCATAGACCTTGTTTCTGGTAGTTTGAGTTATGTGCATGACTTGAGGGAGCTTTTTGTCGGTGTCCAGGTAGGCTAGGCTTACGTATGCTTTAGACTGGATTTATATTGAATACTTCTTGGATTGTAGCTAGTTTCTGGGGTTGATGAGTATTTTGTTTACCTCTCCTTCTCTGCCAGTTCTAGTTATCATTTTTTAAGGCCCGCACAGGATCTTAGTTGGCTATAGGCTAAAAATATTGTGCCATGCATGCTAGGGGAAGCTACATGGCTATAATGTTAGCAATGGGCTATTTTTTACTGTTTGAGTAAAGGTGTGTTCTTAGTTTGTGGCTTCAGTACATTCATAGACTCTGAGCACATTTTTCCCTTGGTTGTTTTAATTGTGAATGGGCGGGGTCTCGTGGTGTTAATTATTACCTGGGATGGGTAAACAATTTTATAAATGGACTTTTCTAAACTTAATCTGAAAAATAGGGTTTTATGACTTTTTTTTCACGACCACTAGATAGTATGGACTAGTTTCAAAGATATAACTGTAACTTGGTTTTCCTTATATTATATGTACCATGAGGTGATTATCTGGGCATAGCGGGTCTCCCAGTGTTGTTTTATAGGTGGAGGCATAAACCAAATTGGGGCCTTTATGCCAATCTGGGGAGGCGAGGCATCTGGAGCTAGGCTCCTAGTAGGAAAGGGTTTCTTATCTTATGATTTGGAGGCAAAACCTCCAGGACGGGGTTCCTATTAAGTGAGGCTCCTGGTGTTGAATTTGGGGATTGACCCTAGGGCCGGGGAAGGGGTGTCCCGGTGTAGTGCTTGGGGGTGGGACCTCTAGGGCTGCTAGTGTGTTAGTTCTTTTCTACTCCCATTGCATTCATCCTTTTATCATTTTTCGTACCTTTCGGGATTATGGGAGGAGAATTCTTGGTCTTATTTCCCTATTTGTGCCTACTAGAGGGATGGGGCATCAAGTAGGTTATGTTTGTTTCTTTTGTGTTTGTATGTAGTGTTAGGATTGGGTAGTATTTTGATTTTATCTGATATTGCCTTTCTCCTTTAAACATACACTTCTGTTTCCTTTATTTATGCGTTTCTACTGTCGGTTGGGTTAAGAATGATACCAGATACGTTTTAAAAAATTTATGACGTGAGCTAGGGATGCTAGTTAGGTCTCAGCAAGGCTAAGAACTTAGACTTGTGTTAGTTACCTTGATTTCATTTACCTATAGCTATGAATTACTTTCAATACTATTTTACTTGTTTTCTTCTAACTTATTTTACTTACTCTTTGTATCTTACCTATACATGATTGATCCCGGTCGGCCTATGATGTATACTGGGTACCCTATATTTTTTGTACTTATACTACACTCATGACTGCTTTTGTGGTACAAATACTAGTGCAAGTCATTACAGGAGTTGAGATCATGTAGTGTATGTGCACTAGTGGACTTCAGAGATCAATGAGAGCTCCCAGCATATAAGCTAAGCCTTTTCGCCAACTATGTTAGGACTTCACCTTATTTTGTTCAGGGCATACTAGTATTTTGTATTTACCTCATGTTGGAGAGGTTGTATATATTACTTTTTGTTACACTAATGTATGTTAGCTCCATCTTGTCATAGTCACCAGTTTCAGGAGGTGTTGTATATAAAGGTATTGCTATTATATTTCTTTCATCTTACTTCATACAACCTATATTACTGGTTGTTAGCTAGTGTCGGCCCATTTCTTGTTGCTCCAGGCTGAGGGGGTTGGCTTGTCTACCAATTGGTCCGTAGGTGCCATCAAGATCTGATTTTTGGTTCTCGACAGGTCATTAGGCCTATTTCTAGCGCCCTATACCACATGGCCCCAATTTATCTCTAGGAGCTTAGGGTTAAGTTGTATGATCTACTTGCTAGAGGTTTTATCCATCCTAGTGTATCTCGTTGGAGTGCCCTAATTTATTTCATAAAGAAAAAAAGGGAGTTTGAGGATGTGTATTTACTATAAGTAGTTGAACAAGGTGACTATTAATAATAATTATCCCTTGTTGTGTATCAGTGACTTGTTTGACCATCTACAATGTGCCACTTTATATACTAAGATTGATTTGAGGTTGGAGTATCATCAATTATCTATTCTATCAGAGGATATTCCGAAGACAGTTTTTTGGACCTGATATGGGCATTACGAGTTCTTAGTTATGTCATATGGGTTGACTAATTTCCCCGCAGCTTTTCTGGACTTGATGACCTGAGTTTTTCGGCCCTATATATACTACTTCGTGATTGTTTTCATAGATTATAACATGGTGTATTCTTCATGTCTAGAGGAGCATGAGGAGAACCTGAGGATACTACTCTAGACATTAAGTACTAATCGACTTTATGCCATGTTCTCGAAGTGTGAGTTTTGACTAGAGTTCATTGCATTTTGTGGGACATATTGTGTATTTATAAGGTATTAGAGTTAATCCATCTAAGGTTGTTATAGTTCATGATTGTCCCCAACCAACCACTCTTACCGAGGTTTGTAGTTTTATTGGGTTATTTGGGAATTATTGATGATTTATATAGGGTTTTCTTCTATAGCATAATCTTTTACTAGGTTGGAATGTTCTCTTCTAGTGGTTCATAGAGTGTGAGTCAAGTATTCTGAGGCTCAAGGAGTTGTTTACTACTACCCTAATGCTTACTTTGACAGTTGAGGTTCAGCCGTATACAGTATACTGCAATGCATTTGGTGTTGGTTTAGGTTTTGTTCTGATGAAGCAAGGTCTTTTGATTGCTCATGCTTCTCATAAATTGAAGGATCACCAGCACAACTAACCTACTCATGACTTAGAGTTGGCGGCGGTAGTTTTAGCGCGTAAGATCTGGAGGCATTATCAGTACGTAGTCCATTATGAAATCTATATTGGACATCATAATTTACAGTACATCTTGAGTCAGAAAGATCTTAAATTGAGGTTGCATCGATGGATTGAGCTCATTCTTACTATGACATTAGCATCCTATATCATCCGAAAAAGGCTAACGTGGTTGCAGATGACTTAAGACAAAAGGTAGTCAGTATGGGTAGTATGGCTTCATCTTAGTTGCAGAGAAAATGTTTACTCGATACATCAGATCCTTGGCTAAAGAATGATTAGATTCGATAATTTGGCCCTGAATTAGGTTTCTGATCATGTTTAGGGTAGGTATACTTTATTTGAACATATTCGGCAACATCAGTTTAAGGATGCCCGCCTAGTTGAGATTAAAAAGAAAGCTTTGAGGGGTGAGTACAACGGGGCTACTATAGATTCTGTTGATTCATGGTTGCGTTTGTGTTCTACATGTTGGTGATTTAATTCAGATCTTCGTCGTAAGGACCGTTGCTCTAGATATTCCACATATTCTGGTGTAGTAAGAATGTATCGAGACTTGTGACAACACTATGTATGGAGGAGTATAAGGAGAGATATCTAAGATTTTGTGTCTTGGTGCCTGAATTGTTAGTAGGTGAAGTTCGAGCATCAGAGACCTAGGATGAGCTTCCATACTCTCTTTTCCTAAGTGGAAGTAAGAGTGGATCAAAATGGATTTCATTTCATTCCTTTCCCATACTACCCAAGGTCGTTATTGTATATGGTTCATCATGGATCGATAGACCAAGTCAGCCCATTTCCTACTGATAGGTTCCTTTTGGGGTGCCGAGAGGTTATCCATTTTATTTTCTCAATAGGTGGTTAGACTACACGAGGTACCAATTTTGTAACACCTCAAACTTTAGGGCTCAGATTTGAAACACTCTATCATGTGTAGACCTAAAACCAATGAGCTCTTACTTGAAGATAGGTGTTAACATCAATTTATAAGTGGTTGAAAAGCTTTAAAATGAATTAAAATCCTAGCATTCCCTACCATGAAGTCGAGTTGAGAACTTCCTTACTAATTAAATTTTTGCATAAATTCTTTCTAGGGTCAACTTCAAATGATCATATCTCCTACTCTATGAAGAACTATAAAACCCATAAACTATCAAAAGAGAGGTCTCTGACTCTAGGTTCCAATGCAACAAACCTATTGTCAATCCAAGATTAGAGTACAAAGTTATGACCTTTGTAGTGAAATACTATCAAACCGTCTATTTTGATGGATCGATTGATGGGCCGTCAACTAGGTTGACGTACCGTCAACAATTTTGTAAAAAACTTTTTGTTTTATATTAGGTACATTTTTCTTAGGGGGGTTTTGGACATTCCCCACTTTTTAAAACCTAATTCTTAGTTGTCTTGGCTTCCCTTGGGGTGGATATAAATACCTAAACCCTATATTTTCTATTCATTACATCATTATAAAATTAGAGCAAGGTTTTATTGCAAAAACGAGCATAGGGTTTATCTCCTCTTCGTCCTATGTCAAGATATATTCCTTCCATATATTTTCATAAAGTCTTAGATATTCCCAGTCATTATCTATGGATTTCTAACAAGATATTGTCATATAATTCAAGAGTTTCCAAGAAAAGAAAATCAAGATTATCAATAGCTCATATTTCATACTATTCTCCGAGGAATTAACTCCTTTCATGTACGTGGGTTATTTTGAGCTTTGGTTTATGTAATGAACTCAGGGTCACTTTCATGTTTGTTTGTTACTTCTATGTGTAGAGTATTCCAGTAACTACCAAAAATTATTTATGACTTGTTATGACTGGTAGCTCATCTCCCTAGAAATTCTATAGTTTGTTATCTTAATTTTCCTATTTTAGAGTTCTATCTTTAGAATAGTGAAACTTGAGTGTGATTACCTAGAATACGTGCTCAGAATCAAATTTCAATAGTTCTGTTAACTCCATAATGCATACTTTGGTCTTGTAGGACTGTTGGTTCATTTCCCAAAATTTTCTTTCTTATTTTGAGCTAGTTTTTAGAAATTTAGTTTATTTGGAGTTAAGAAGTTGACCTGTATTAGCTTATGGTGATTAATGTTCTAGACTGGAAAATTGATGCTTTCATCAGCTCCGTACTGTTGAATTTAAGTTGGTAGGGTTGTTTTCATGCTTCTTGAGGTGATTTGGCTCATGTTTTCAGGGCCCATGTGAATTCTTCCATCTTTGGCATTTTTGGCCTTTTTTTGTTCCAGGCCTCTTTCATCTTAAGCAACCTCATATGGTCTTTTTGTTAATTTTATTAAGTTATTTTCATGCAATTTGCATATTTGATTTTTCGAATTCAGACTTCGTTACAATTCTGACCCCCTTGTCAGGGCATTTTTTGTTGATAAAACGATATTTGTTATTGTCAACTATGCAGGCAAGGTGCCTTCATCTCTATCACCGGTCCTAGAGTGTAATCAAGGAAGGCTAAAATATTTCTTGGGGGTCCCCCTGGGTCGGTATCACGGGGTTTTCGATTGTGATCATGATGGTCATTAAACGTAGGTCTATTTAGTTTGGAATATAATTATCATGTAATTTGCATATTTGGTTAGTTGAATTTGGACTCCATTACAATTTTATCCCTCTTTTCGGGGCATTTTTTAATTTCTAAAACAATATTTGTTGTTGTCAACTATGCAAGCATGGTCCCTTTATCGCTATCACGAAGTCTGGAGTGTGATAGCGGAAGGCTAGAAAATGGGTTATTGCAATTGTGTTGCCTTGGCTATGATTGCGATGCTTGGGGATCCCTTGGGCGTGATCGTGGGGTTTTGGCTGCAATCACGATGGTAATTAAATTTAAGGTCATGATCGCATGGCTTGTTCCGTGATCTCATAGGGCACCTAAGTTTTTTATAAATATTTTCACCATCATTTCAAAATGAATCCAAAACATAGTTTTCTCCTCCAAGATTCTTCTTGAGCTTAGTTTCACCATCTTTGAAGATTACATTGTTGTGGGTTCTCTATGGAAGTCATGTGACAGCATTGTGATGACCTTTGAGAGGGGGAGTATAGGTGTATTTTGTAAGGATCCTCCGATGGATATACTGAATGGAATCCCCCTATCATTTCATCTAGTTGATACAGATAGGGTACCACTCGTGGGACAATCCATTTAAATATGGTATGCTACAAGTGAATATTTGCGACAAGAAATGAATCTGAATTTTAGGTTAACTGACCATTTTTATCTAGTTCATATAATTTCATTCTTGGGAGCTAGAGGAAATGCATCACTGGCTTATTAGTACGCATCTACGTGCTAGAAGTCCCCTTGGTTAATCATCACTTAACAACATAGTCCTTGATTAACTTGATTGATCTGATCAAACTTGTTTTTTCCCCGTTATTAGATTGATTCTACCAGGTAAATTCCTTTAATTTCTTATATTTGTTCTTATGAAAAACTTTTCTTTACATAAAATTTGGAAGCACTTTCTCCTTCATCTTTCATTGAATTAAGCCCAATTTTCTATCACGCGCTTGAGCTGAGCTCTACGCGTCGCTGAATTTTATTTATTTTTTGGGCTACAGGTCCCATAGGCTCGTATTTAGCCCTAATTTCTACCCAGTTATTACTATAATAATATGGGTCTCATTTTACTAGTCGTAATGCGTAGATTTTTATTTCTGTAGTTTTGTGCACTTTCGGCTTGTTCGTGGTACATTAGATTTTGGGTGTGTATTTCGAGATCGTCTTTGGTGCATATATGGGCTACGACTTACTCACTCTTAAACAGCTATGTATATTTATTGTAAATGGATATCTTGCATTGGGTTTCCAGCATGCTTCCTCTTGTTGATATTATTTTATCTATCTTTCCATTCTATTAGTTATTCTTCTATTTCTTTTATCTTTGGATTCTATAGAACCCTCTATGTGTATTGACACAAGACTCTAAACCGTAATATGGCTGGAGACGAGAGTAACATAGTGGCTGAGCTTAGCCACTATCCCCCGGTTCTAACTGGCGGCCTAGTGGTTGATCTAGTCTGCTTTTGTGTTATTTTGCAAGCATTATTGTAGTTGGGCTTGTATAGACAATTTCAGGTTCTTCTGAGTAATAATTATAGTATAATTGGTGTTTTTCATCATATTATTGCTTAGAAGAGTTTTTCCTACTTATATGTACACTTCCCATGACCATACTAGTATCTACTATTTTCCTAAAGTATAATCAGAATCAGCTTACCTAAATTGAAACTGAGTGTTTATATATCTATATGTATACCTTCCACGACTTCTTGGTAGTATGGAGCTACTTTATCACATTATTAACCCTATTTTGTGAACTTTCACCGTATTTTGGTGCTTTTATTGATGGAGACACTTGAGTTTTATTGAGATTATCCAATACGGGTCGAGAATAATTTTTGGCATCCTCTCCATGATACTTTCCATGAGCTGGCAATGAGGTACTTTAGTATATGGGACTGAGATCCCTCTATGGGCCCTGCCAAGCTTGGTCTCTGTGCACTGACTACTATGTGCATCTTGGGGAGGGTTATAGATGGGGATTAGTAGTATACATAGATGTTTCTTGTGGTTCCCTCCTATGTCACAAATATCCCCAAGAGGGTGTGTGTCGGCACTTGTTTTACTTTCTCAACACCTCTTTGCATTGCATTATTTGCACTTGATTCTACTCTTCGAGCTTATAGGGTAAGCCATGTTTGGGTTCTTGGATGGTTTTGTGTGCCTGGCGGTGGTATGGGACATTAGGTAGGATTTGGTTGCATAGAGAGCTTATTGTTTGTCGTACTGGTAGTATGGGATGCAAGGCAAGGTTCTATTTGTTACCTTTTCGATACCTTTACTGCTTTTTGTTTTGCATCTATTGTTAGTAGAACTTACCTACCTTCTGTGACTTCTTATTAATTTATTATACTTGTCTACTCGTGGTTATTACATTGGAGCTCCAGGTAAGTGTCACATGGAGTTTCTCTTACCCATTCTTACATATGGTAGTTGTGCTCCCTCTTATCCTTCTGTACTTGTATGTTATTTCCCTATCTTGTTTATTTGATTATTCTTTACCTTATTTATTCTTTGCTTTTTCCCACTCGGCCTATAATTCCTACTTTTAGCCTTATTTTGGTACTTATACTAAACTTCTGCATCTTTTCATGGTGCAGATCCCAGTACGAGTTATTAAGGAATACATGGTCATGTAGGCTAGGTTGGATCTTATTTTCAGGGATACGCTGGGAACTCGAAGTTCAAGTTGGGTAATTTTTCCTTTGATGATGAGTTGTCCTTAATTTTGGTTTAGGATATCTAGCTTTGTACCTTTTTCCCCTTTGGGTTGTATTCTATTTGTATTTCTGTTGTATAGATGTTCTGCAACCACGATATTAGGTTTTCGGGGTTCTTTGTGTTGTATATATTGTTGTTATCTTGTATTATTGATTACATTCCCGTACTCTTCTTCTCTTTTCTTTTCATTTTTTCTGCTGGTTTATTTACCAGCCTATTACTTATGGATCCGGGGTAGGGTTTAGGTTTGTTACTGGTGGGGTGTAGAACCCATCACAATCCAAATTTTATATCTTGAAATAGTGGTATCATAGTTAGGTTCACTGGTGTCTATGGCGGTAGGATAAAGTTTTTTGTAGAGTCATACGGATCGGTATGTAAGCGTCTATATCCTATCTTCTTGAGGCTATAGGACTCTTCTAGGAAAAATTAAACTCTTAAATCCTCTTGTGCGTATCATCTTATTAGTTTTTGAAAACTCACCTTAGCTTCATTATTTTGCAGATGGTTAGCCCACATGCCTCATTCGGGAGAGAAAATGCTCCACCACCCCCGCAGAGAGCTCCAGTTAGGGGTCTGGTGGAGTTAGAGCCTGTGGATGAGGTCGGGCCAGAGTTGCACAACCTGTTCCTACATTTGTAGATCTAACTCATCCATAACCACCTATGCCTTCATATGAGACTTTGAGAGGGATATTGCACTACATGCGTTTTATGGTTGGTGTGGTGCTCACTGATGGGCCTAATCTTCTGCTCAAGGAGCAGCATAGGGTACCCCAGCTCCTCCAGCACGACCTGTACCTGTTATAGTGTCAGTTCCTCCTGTACCACCAAATTGTACAGTACAACGATCTCAGACTCAGCATGTTTTCCTAATTATGACAACCGAGGATGGGTAGATGCATAGTTTAGCACCAATAATAAATTCCCCTATGATTCACCATAATTTCCTAGCATTTTGATCAAGTTTTTAAGAGATTTTTGTAGTGATGAAAGTTCGAGAATTGGGACTGAAAAATCATGTTTGAAATTTTTATATACTTACAGGCAACAACCCTTTGTGATTGTGTGGAAATACATCACGATCTCAAAGATGGAGAATTTTGGTCATTATGATGCGGGGTGAGGCCCATGGTCACCTAAGGAGATAGGTTGGGAGTCGTAATTGCATCAATAGAAATCACGATCTTGATGCATGAGAAAGGTAGATAATTGTGATCGCAGAGGGAAACATCGCGATCGCGATGAAAGAACACTTAGACCTTCATGATCGCGTAGCATTGTGCTACAATGGTGAAGAACAAAAGAAGGTTACACCAACAACTGCTACTACCTTAAAGATAAAGGCTCCAAACACCACCCAGAATTGTTTTAGAGTTCGATAAACACAAATGAGAAATAAGCACACACACGAAATAATATTCTAGACTCAACAACGCAGTAGAAATAGTATATGAGGTCATTTCAAGGAAATGTTAATCAAGTCAATATGTAGGCCTAAAATTAAAAAAAACACTCTAAATCACACGGGATGCCTCAAGAAGCGGACCAACACACTCTTCCATAACAAAATTTGGCATTCTAGAGCTGAAGGCATAGTTGGATTTTCAACTTAATGCTTCGATCATAGGATGTGGACCAAATTTAAAAATTCAACTATTATCCAACTAAAAGCTCACAAAATAGGATAAAATCACACCAGAAGCTCTTGAAACCTGAACAAGGGTCATCCTATACAAAACTCCATGTATTAGAGCTGACAAAACTATCGAAATTCTATTCAAATCTCATCTTAAAGGAATATTTGCTAAAGTCAACAAGTACCTAAGCCTAGGCTCTAAAATAGGAAATTCAAGATAACTCTCAACTGAACTACCCAGGAGCCAAACTACCAGTCCCAGAAGGTCACAACTAACCTGAGAAATCTATTGGAATTCTCTTGAATGAAAAAAAAAAAACACTATATGCATGGGAATGACCGTAAGGGTCAATACAACTCAAGGTTGTGGTGTCTAAGGTAGTAATTCCAATGGTTTTAGTGAGAGTAGGGCCTAGGGTTTATATGAGCATGGAGATTTTTTCATTATTCCATAGAATTCTTATAGTACCGAGTCATCTATCTCACAAAACAGTCCGCTGAGCCTCTTTAAAAAGTACTCCACCAACTAGAGGTGGTTAGACAACTACTCGAGGTGCCCGTGGTAGGTGTATGAGGGGTAGAGGAGGGGTTCCAAGATTAGGTCAGTAGGGTGGTGGATGCGTCAGCTTTATGCTATACCTGATAGAGCTCAGGCAAAGGCTGTTGATGTTATGATCACAGGTAAATATCCGTTTGCCGCCAGCCTTCCTTGGCATTATTTGATCTTGGTTCTACATATTCCTATATATCTATTTACTTTTATCCCTATTTAGATATGGTCAGTGATCCTTTACATGTGCCCATGAGTGTGGCTGCTCCTGTAGGAGATTCTTTAGTAGTGGATCATTAGTATTGGCCCTTTATTGTTACTATGAGGTAGTTAGACACTCGGGATGATCTTATGGATCTTGATATGACCTACTTTGATGTGATAATAGGCATGGATTTGTTATCCCCTCACCATGCACTTCTATATTTCTATTCCAAGACTGTAACCATATTTGTGCTCAGTGTACCGCCAGTGGTATGGTAGTGTCCTGCTAGTTCGGCCCAGTTTAGGTTATATCTTATATTCACGATCATAGACTTATTGTTGGGGTTGTTTCAATTATTTGTAATTTGTTCATGACGTGAGTTTGTATCCTCTTTTTCCTCAAGTCTATACCCATGGTTCGTGACTTTTGAAAGGTCTTTCCTACTGATTTTCCTCTCCTCTCACCCTTATAGGCTGTAGATTTTTCTATTGAGGTTGAGCTACGAACGAGGACCATTTTAATTTCCCTTTATTATATGGCACCAACAGAGCTCTGATAGATTAGCATTTAGCTACAAGCCTTATTTAATAAGGGTTTTATCCATTATAGTGTTTCCCATGGGGTGCTCCTATGTTATTTTTTTAAGACAAAGGACCGGACCCTGTGTATGATCATTGATTGTAGCTAGATGAACAAGGTTACCATTAAGAATAGGACGGGCCTTTGCTACATATTTATATTTCTTTGACCAGCTTCAGGGTGCTTCGGTATTTTCTAGGATTGACTTAAGATCAGGGTATCACCAATTGAGGACTCGGGCTGAGGACATCCTGGAAAATACCTTTCAAACAAGATATAGGCATTATGAGTTCTTAGTTATATCAACAGACAAAATACTTAATATTAAGCTTTATCTTTTATCAACTTATTAGGGGTTTTCTTGCTATTATTACATTGATACATTCACATATTAAACACATGCTACTATCCTTTTTCAACAAATACAAATCTGGTTCAAGGGCTTGTAGTTTCAATAATGCATGACTATCATCCATCACTAAAAAAGTACTGAATGTTCCATTGAACCATGATGATACAAATGGTACAAATGAAAGTTTAAATGCAGGTAACACAAGGACTTAAATTCTTTATACTATGGACTGAGAGGGTTGAACTAAGTGAGCTTGAATTAGCCTGAATCTTGAAAACTTGAGGCCCTTCTCAATAGATGGCCTCTTGGGAAAATAATGGTGCATGCCTTTTTTCCACCGTTGACTAAGCCAAAGAATACATAATATAAATAATGTCAATCAAAGTATGAGTAAGAATAGATCCCTTAATTCTGCTCTATCACATGATCCAAAAGTGAAAGAGAATTACATTTCCTAATGTCCAAGCAGCCCCCTAATTATAAATGTGGCGTGCAACACATTCATAAGTAAGGCTCTACTAGACACGACTTTGTACACTCCCTAGGAAGAACTTCTCTAATAACACTTTTGTCACGCCCCAACTCAAGCCATACGAATACATGCTATATAAATGATCTATGGTGAGAAAGTGAACCCCTGTACTAGTAGAATTACTCAGAAGAAGCTAATTATACAACCCACTGATACATAATCAAGACAAACGACAATAAAACCATAAATATACATATGACAATCTTATAACGTCTACAAAGCCTCTATTAGAATCCATAATTAAATAACTATAAAACAA
>JBDJHY011024218.1:0-14301 GCA_039654485.1 Withania somnifera
TAAAACAGGTTGATAATGGTACAGAAATAATAAGGAAGCAGTAAAACTAATAATAAGTAGAAGAGTAAGGTATTGAATGTACTAGTATAAAACTACAGGAACTAAACATGATAGATATAGACTATAGAGTCCAAAATCCAAAACTCGTAACAAAGTAAGGAAACATACTTCTGCTCCAGCTAAGTCAAACCTCATTAACCACAATACTATGTACGCAAGGACCACGAATAAGGACTGAATAGAAGGATACCACAAAATGTAGAATAAAAGTAAGCACACAAGAACCTAGTAGCATCCCATACCACCAGTAAGTAGAAACAACACAGCATAACCTTCCTAGCGCCCCATCTTGTTGATAAGTACAAACAGCACAGCAAAACCCACTGTGACTCCCCCTTAAGCTCGGTGAGCAGACACTATACCTTAAGAAATACACAGGAGTACAAGAAAGTAAAGTAGAAGAGTATCAACCTCGGGCACACAACCCCTGTCAGTGCTAGTAACAAACAAGGGCCCAACCCTTTAGTAACAATAGTAAAACAAGGGCCTAGACCTTTAGTGCCAATAACAAAACAATAGTCCAACCATTTAGTATCAATATTAAAATAAGGGCTTAGCCCCTTAGTGCCAATAACAATCCAAACAGTAAATATGCTAGAATACCAGTATACAACAGCAATAAGACAAATAACAACAGAAATAGAAAGTCGGCCAAAGGCCACCATCTAAGAACTTATTTCACCACACTCATTGTGTATTAGCCAAGATAATTTCCAGGGTCGATGGCCTCCATACGGTGGTCCCAGACCCGGGCATGCAACACTTCACCCTTTATGTCCTCTCACGGGCCCTCGAAATCCAACAAGAATATCAAAAGAGAAACGAGGATCAACCTAAATAACCCAGCCCACACTGCTTGCCATATCACAAGCATAATAATATCAACCCATTCTAATGTAGAAATAAACCTAGCCTACCTGGACATCGGCGAAAATCCTCTGCACATGCTGTGGATCCAAAGCTTCAACGCAATCGATATTGCTTGAAACTATATAAGTTATAAGTCTAGAGGTGAAAATATAAATAACGAGACCTATATTGCACTAGCAACTGGGGTCGGGAAGTGGGGCCTGCAACTTGGAAATACAACTAAACATACCCACATATACCCTTCACCTGGGGGGACTCATGGTCCCAAAAATAAGCTCAAGGAGAGACTGAGAATGTAAAGATAACAAGCTAAAATTAAAAGGTGAAGCCTTATTTAAAGGTAAAGGGGAGCTTGGGTAGACCTCGACGAGGCGACCTCGGGGCACTAGCATAACCTCACCAAAGTAACCTCGCCACGATAGCCTCACTAAGGTGACCTTCGGCGCTGGTGTGACTTCATCAAGGAGACCTCGCCCGGCAGCCTCGCCAAGGTGACCTCGAGGCGCTGACATGACTTTTCTAGGGCGGCCTCGCCAAGGTGGTTTCGTTAAGAAGACCTTACTAAGGTGAGCTCGACAAGGTGACCTCGTCAAGGCAACCTCACCAATGCAACCTCGGAGCACTGGGGTAGTTTGTGATCTACAATAATACAGGGGAAATCTGAGGGGTCTAAAATTAGCATTAGGAGTTCCCAATTCTAACAAACCCATGATACATTTAGGGTGGAAAAAAATACCATTATAGAGTAATAACTAGCTAAAATTCAAAAATTGAACTATAAACAACTGGAAATAAAGATAAAATAGCTACAAGTTGGAAATCATGAATTGAACCATAAACCAGCTGGAAATAAAGATAAAACAGCTACAAGCTGGAACTCATGAATTGAACAATAAACTAACAAGAAAATAACAATAAAACAGCTTCACTCAAACAACTCTAAATAAAGAACGACAGCTACACTCAGTCAAGTTTTTCACAATGGTGAACAACTACCATTTTTATAGAAAAATAAAAGATAAATAACTCACAAATAAGAGGAAAGAGAAGGTTGATCTTGGGGATGGACTTCCCTTCAATTTGGTTGAGTTTTGGAACTCAAAAGCAGGCTGGACAGAGAAAAGAAGAAAAATGAAGATTGGGGAAAAATGATCTAAAAATTTGAGGAAATAGTTTATATACTACCAACTTCTTACTCATGCTGCCGTGTGGGCGAAGCCTAAGAATGAGATTGGGCCAAATTTTCTACAAAACAACCCAAATATTTTAGGCCAAACACTCTTCAAAATAACTAATACTCAAAATAAAAAGACCAGGACATAGACCTTGGGTCCATGTAGACTAAAGTCGATATCCCAAAGATAACAAAACAGTCAGAATTCAATTTCGAGTGCATCTACTACTATTCGACTCTCAATTTTCACTATTTCATGACTGAAACTTCAAACAGGGAAACTGAGATAGTAGGAAAACGAGTCATCAAGGCATCAATCTACTGGTCCTAGGAAGTCATAAACGACTTGCGGCAACTACAAATTAGTTTTAAGCACAGGAAAAGACAAAATCTAATAAATGACCGAGCGAGTCATTACAACATCTCAGCCAGGGTACACTAAAGAAAACAAGTGCAGAAAGTAAACATGATACATGAAGTAACCAGTCAAATGTACGTCTCCACCGGTACCCGTATGTCCAAAAGGTAGAACCCATGGAAGACTAGCCTAAATTTCTCAGCATATATTTATATCCCCATACTCTATATACCCCCCACCTTCTCCGTATCGAGTGGAAGCCCAGAGGCAGGTCCATGGGGGTGCATCACCACGTATAACTCTAATGTTATCATAACCTCACATCCTAAATAATAAAGCCTCAAAGGTCTCAATAGTCTGGCATCTCATGCCTAATATAAATAGTACCATATAGCCGTCTTCAACAAGTCAGGCGTCTAATGCATTAATGTATAACTGTATCACCAATATCCTCGATAAATTGGTATCATGTATCCAATATAAGTAACATGATAGATCTCAAAGGTTGTACTCACTGTCATACAATGACGGTCTTAATTCCCAGTGGCTATACTCACGGCCGATTCAAGGTCAGACTTAAGTACCAGCATTAATTACTCAAATGATATTTCCCAGCTTGGGCTTAAATAAGTAAAAATATTAGTATTACTGGGTGCTCGATGCCACATCGAGTCTAAATAATAAAAAGGGATTTTACTTATATGATTATTAAATATTCCACTTCCTCAACTTATTTCGTTATTCATCATGATTACAAAATCCACCTTTAGCCTTTGCGGCTCAAAAATCATGTGGTGATTCTGACCCAGCCCTAATGCTCTCTCATTAGAGCCATAGGCCCAACCTTTGGTGTCATGAATACACAAGATATCAAAAAGTCTATACATCCACATATGATCATGTAATATCAACATCCTATGCCCTATACAGGTATCTCTAGTAAATTTCTAAGTCACAGGCACCGTATCAATCGGATGCCAAAACATAAATATCAACATAAAACAAATAAAATAATTGTACGGGATCACTATATCCACCTAACTATTGAACCCACGGATGTTATTTAGTACAATTATTAAAGCTATAATCCCAGAGATAGCCCCCGAAGCATATTTATCGTTCGATGATAAAGCGCCGCAAGTTCTCAAATACCACCTAGATTGATATAAAATAGTCTCCAAATGAGCTGAAACTTGTGTTGAAGTATTCTAGATGTTAATATGAGTCTAACGGCGTATTTTATGCTAGGTCCCGAATTATTCCTAAAATTGGGCTAAAAAGGGCTTGCGGGGCATGCTCACCAAAATAGAAAATAAACTTCACTATGGGGTCCAAAACATCATCAGCAATTTGTGCTCCAAAATTGAGTATAATTCGAATGCAGGAAGGGCTTAAAAGCCCGAATAGATTTTACCCTAACAAAGTCAAATATTCAATCTTTATGGGTTAAAGAAAAATTTACCAGAAGTAGTACGGTGCATGGAAACGTTTGGGAACTTTATCTTTAATATTAGAATGGTTTTCCACAGGTTTTTGCCTTGCTATTAAGAGAAAGTTCATGTTTTTGGTTTTCAAAATAGAAGGGCTGAAGGGGTTGCAGTTATAAAAAGCTACTGAAATTGTCACAGGTGCAAAGTTCGCAAGTGTGGATTTTTGGGTCGTGACGGAAAGGTTTCTAGGTGTAGCGTTTTGGTCATAGGGGCGAAGTCACTGGTGTGGATTTTTGGTCACAGGGGCGACCTGTTCCTGCTACTTTTCACCAGCGCAACTCAAAAATTTCAAGGGGTCTAAAATGAGTTTTCAGAGTCCAATTTTGTCAAACCTTATATGTACTTATGTTTTAAAAAACCACATTCCGGACTCAATGGAATTGACTAAATTTCCACTGGTGGTCAATTGAACAAAAAAAGGTCCCCCTATAAAGCCTTAACCACAATGAGAAAGTTTCCGACTCTCCACAAAACGACTCAAATCAAGCATGAACACCTTGGGAAGCATACCAAGGGTCAAACTAGCCTAAGTTCACCATTCTGGAGCTGGTGGAAGCATCAAAATTCCAATCTAACACTCCAGACACCAAAACACCACCCAAGCTCCACCTTAGGCCTTAAACATAACTAAAATCCACAAAAGGACATAAATTGCAAACGAAAACTCCAAAACAAAAACTTAAGGTTAATCTTGACTTTGTTTGGAATTCTAGAGCTAATAGAACTATTGAAATAAAATTTTGAGCTATTCTTGAAGGAAAGTTGAATTTGGTCAACAAGTACTTAGTTTTAGGCTCTAAAACAGGTAATTTGAGATATTTCTCAATCGAGTTTCCAGGGATCCGAACTATCGGTCCTAGTAAGTCATAAATGACTTACAGCAACTACCAAAATACTCTATAATGCAAAACATCATGTATTTATCATAAATGGTCATGAGAGTCACTACATGAAGTGTGGGGAAGGTTATGGGTGCTATTTTTTGGTTTCCCCAATGTTGTGGTAAGCGTCCTTTCTTGTGGCCTTCTATAACAATGGTGAAAATTCTACCATTTTAGTCCCTTATTCAATCTTAATGAATTTTTTTAAAATTCCCTAAATTTCATCTTGTTTTTGGATACTTTTTGGTGCATTGGATAATATTCTAACCAATAGTTTATTTTCCATCTTAGTTTCGGTATGTCATTCTAATGTTCCTCCATTATTATTATTGTAACATTTTTGCATTTTATTTCACTTCTTCTCCTAAAAATTCAATACCCTTCCTTTCCATAAAATATGCCTATTTTCAGAGCATATATCTCCATAGAGTTCCTAGTGTTTCCAGGAACTCCATGGAGATATTCATTTCTGGATCCAATTAGTAGGTCTCGCGGGCAATTTCTAGGACCAATTTTTGGCCTTATTTAGAATTTAGCATAATTTGTATCATTGAATTCTCCTTGATGTTATGGGTTTCAATTACATCAAATTTGAGGCTGTTTAAGCTCATCTAACATCAATCGAGATGGTGTTCGAGTCAGTGTTATTCGTTAGATAACATGTAGGCTCCTTGGGCTTACTCTGGATATATAGCTTGTGTAATTGCATTGTATAACATTCGTGGGTTGCGATTACAAGGTCAATACCATGAACCTTGACCGCTTCTTCTAATTTACTTTATCTCCTTCTTTCTGACAGCGCTCGGTCTAACACAACACATTTGACCTAGTATTGGCCTTCTATTTGTCATAGGTAACTATGGAAGTAGTAGAACACTGATATAGGGGTTGCATTTTTTGGTTTTCCCTTTGGTTTAGGATGCCGTCTTATGCTGCTAGTTGTGGCTTAGTTGAGCTTGTGCAGGGCATAAGTTAGCTTTAGATATTGCCTGTGTTGTTGTATTCATAAAGTGTGAGAGCCTTGATGTTTAGTTTCTAAGAGTGCATTTGGGGAAGGGGGGACATTATTAATGTTTTATAAAACTATTTGGCGTTGAATGATAGTTTTTGTACTAAGATGTCTAAAATAGAATCAAAATGGGATTTCCTGTATAACACTAAAAATATAATTGGCTTTCAACCTATTTTAGACTCGGTGTTAGAGGGGAAGTCAGACTCAAGTTCTAGTATAAGTAGAATGATAACACCCGGTGCCGAGATGTGAAACCTAGTCTAAAAAATAGAAGAGGTAGTATTGGGTTCCCAAACGATCCCGCGATGGAGGACGTATTAGAGTAATGTGCCAGCTAGAGCCTTGGGAATGGGTGTAGCACAAGAGATGGCCATAAACTAATAGCCATAGGATGTTCTTTTTCAGTGGTTAATAGACACAAGGTTGGCTTCGCTGCTACTTAGATTAATAGCTATGCTAGTTCTCATAACCTGTTACTTAAGGTTATGAGGTTAGTCGGCGATACACCATTGATGGGGTGTCCCCTCATGTGTGGAGTGATTTACAGGAATAGATCAAGTTTATGTATTTACAACAGGGTCAGAGGTCCATCATTGAGTACGAGGCTTAATTTTACAAGTTAGTGAGGCACACTATTATGGTTTTCCCTACTGAGCGATACAAGGTACAAAGGTTCACCAATGGGTTGATTTTACTCTCTTCGACTAGTAGATCCCTATATAGTATAGGTCCAAGTCCTTTTCTTAAATTTTGGTCCATGCAAGGTTTCTAGAGGGATTATTCGAGGGGGCTTACGATAATATGATCAGGGTTCTCAATTAGATAGTTTTAGCGGTACCTTTTCAGGGTATATCGACTAGCCTAATCGGGCAATTCAAATGTCACCACAAATAGTTTTGCTGGGATTAGACTTTTGGTGAGGTTCAGATGGATCCTAGGGTTTATAATTCTACAAAGATGATGGGTGCTATTCTTGTTAAGGCTTCAGGTTGGGGTAGCCATTCTGGTGCTATAGCAGCCTTTTGGCTTTACAGGCGGTTAGGATTATGCCTTGAGTGTTGTAACTCCGTTCATTATATAAGGGATTTCCAAAATATTGTTCATGCTATGAGTGTGGAGTTGCAATTAACCTTGGTAGACAGTTCCCTCAACACAGGGTGGTTTATCATTTAGTTTAGTCATCTCGGGGTCTTTCTAAGTTGAAGATTTCCCTAGCTAGTAGAGATGTTATTGGTATGGTGAGGCCCATTGTAATGCTTAGGATTGTGAGGTAGGTAGTCATGGTTAGTGTTTGTCAGTTTATCCCTGGTAGTACTTCAATTATAGCAGAGACAGAGGGCGTAGAGGCGGCGATGTCCTGTTTGATACTACCTTGTTGTTGGCTGATTCAGATTTTATTTGATTAGTTTAAGTGATTATTTTTCCTATATGCTTATTCTACTTGCCCTATTATTTTTGACTAGTGAGTCATGGTTTGATAAATATTTGTTGCGATGTGGTAGCTAAGTTCTCTAGTAGTAGATTCTAGTGCTGGACCCGGTTAGGTAGCTTGTTTAGGGGATTGAGTTCTGTTATGAGATGATTATCCTAGATCTTGAATTTTAAGGTTGAGATAGTTCATTGGTAGCTAGGTTGGTTTGTGATAGCATTGTATTTTCGGGCAAGGACAAGTTCCCCCTCTTAATGTTGTTCTCAAATACTATGCCAAGACTGTTACCTTAGCTATGTTCGGTGGATCCTTGGTTATGAAGATACATTTTGTGGCCACGAGGGATCATCTCTTACCTTTTGACATGGGACATAGTTTTGGAGTGACTCGATGTGTTTAAAAATCATATGCTATGTTAGAATCAATGTTTCTCTATCATTTTACTTCTTGTTTGTTTGTTTAATATATTGTATGCTGACTGGTCCACCTAGCATCCTACCTAAACATGATTTTTGTTGGTTTTTCAAAAGTTGAGTCAGGCTTGTTTCTCTGAGTTTGAATGTGAAGGGTTTTTGGGGATGTGATTGGTGACTATCATGAGAAGTGGAATGTCTTTATTTGGGATAGTATGGAAGGCAATTTCTTTGAGGAGTGAATTTAGGTTGGATCCTCGAGTCAGTCGACATGGGGATATAATACTTTGATGGTTGGTTATTTATTGGTGGATTCAGGTGTATAGCTATGGTATGTTCAGCATTTTTAATTCGGGATGTGAGTTCAAAAAGGGTGCTAAGATAAAGAGATACATTCGGGGTTATTAGAGTATAGTTGAGTATCTTAGCTACAACATGGTGTGTATGATAAGTTTCAGAGTTTGTAGGTGCATTGAGGTTGTGTTTCATATTTGGGGTTGTTGTACGGTGTGTTGGTAGTGTGTCATGATAAGTTATGGAAAGGATTTCTTCTCTTGAAAGGTTCTATACTGATGCATTCTTTTAAGGTACGTTCCTTGCGCATGTTTGGTATTGCATATTGTGCCATGGTTGTAGTACTTGACTTATTATTTTTTCTTGGTAGTATTAGTTAACTTTATCAATTATTAGGATCTTTTTGGTGTTTACCGATGCTTATGGTAGATCGCATGAACTGATTTTCTTAGCAGGGTTATGTTAGCAGGAAGCCTAACTAGCTATGACTTAGAATAGATATCGCTCATTTGGTATGCCTTGGATGGACTGATCATCTAGTTGGGTCGGAAATACTTTTTTATTTGATTATCTTCTTTGGGGAAAATTGAATGTCTTCAGTATGGGGTATTTGTCGATTTCAGTTATAATGAGATTAGTAGGGTTCTTATTGGAGGTTATTTTTTCTTCGAGTTGGTATAGCTTTGTCAGTTCCTAGCATATGGATCTGGTGTAAAATTTATTAGGGTTTAATATGGTTATGCTATGGAGTGTCCAATTGTGTCTTATATGCTAGTCAGTAGGTTATGTTATATTTCAAGATGTTCTTTCACATGGAAGGGTTGGGTTTTATCTTTGGTAAGGGTTCTACCGCATTCATTTGAAACCTAGGTGGGGGAAGGTCAAAATGGATACATTATCCTTGGTACTAGGAGCAGTTTGATAAAGATTTTGTATTATGTTGCATTCAAGATTCCTGGGTTTAGATTGGGCTCTTCCCAGGATGGTCAGTTGTGGTTGTCCATCATTGGTTTATGTGAATGATTGTTCAACCTAGATGGTAGATCATATTCTTATGGTGGTGATTTGATATTGGGCATCGTACGAGAACATTTCCTTTGGAGTTTATCTATGTGGTATGTTAATTAGGTACAATGGGATTTTGATGGGTTGCTATTGTAGGATAAAGGATTGTAGGAATTTTCAGAGCACTGGGGATTATCACAGGCCATCCAGTGGGATGTTGGAATCCCTTAGATTAGGAATATCTAGATTTTTATTATCTATTCAGTTAGATTGGTTTATTTCTATCAGGTTATCAACCCTCATATTTTTCGATGTGCGGCTGTAGTTATTTTAGATAAATGATTTAGTAGTCTGGGGCTTGGTATTCATGGTATCGTGTCAGGGTATCCTCTCTCTTGGTGATCAAAAGGTTGGTTGGAGGTTTCAAGTAGATTTGGTGTTATTATGGAGTAGTTTAAAGCCTCGTACGATTTTGATAGCATAGTAAATGCCACCTCAGTATTCATATTGTGCAACTCAAACTAGATTCAAGGAGCATTATGGATATTCAGTAGTATATCTTGGAGGTGATGTGACTAGACTATGGGTATTGAGGTTATTAAATAGTTGTGGGGATAGTTTTGGATTTGGAAACTTATATGGTGGTTCTGTTCTTTAGCCCTTATAGGGTAGCTTTAGTTGTTTCTTCCCTACCTAGCTAGCTGTATTGTTGTACGTAATCTTCGAGGTCTTTCATGGGACAGTGGTTTGAGTTAGATTTTTTTGAGGTGTGTGAGAGAGCTGGTAGACTAACCAGGGTAGTGTGCTAAAGAATTTTAGTCTTTAGTTAAGTTGGGGTTGACTCCTTGATATCGTCCTCTAGTTAATAAAGTCGTCGAGGATGCTGTGAGGGTTTGTGAGGTTGGTTCTCCTTAGTTAGCACCTTCTTCCTTCTTTTTCCTTATTCTATTTTTTAATTTCGGGGATGAAAGTCCTTTATAGTAGTGGATGTTGTAATGACCCTAATTGTCATTCACATGCGTGTCGAGTTTTATTGCATTCTAAAGAATTCCATTGGCTTCCCTAGATGGTTTGTGGCTTGATGGAACTGGTAGTTCAGCTCCTTGGAAGTTCGGGTGAGATTCATCTCAATTCCCCCATTTTAGAGTCTCCTCTTAGGTACTCATTGACTTTAGTCAATATTCCTACAAGACGAGATCAGAATTGAATTTTGACAGTTCTGTTAGCTCTAAAACGTGGATTTTTTCTAGGTTGACCCTTAGCTCAAGTCTAGGAGCTTTCTTATCTTATTGGAATAGATAATATTTGGTTTGTTGTCAAATATTTGACTTTTGTCAACATATGAGGATCTGAGAGTCGGATCATAAGTCTGACTGCGCCATCATCTTTAAAAAGTCGAGTTTGTGATTGGGATACTATTGGTTCACTTTTCGAGGCATTCGGTGCGATTTCGAGTGTTTATATGGGTTTTAGGAATCCTTGGCCTAAGTGATAAGTTTCTCAATATTTCTCCAAAACAATCTCGTATCTAGATTTTGACTGCGTCATTGAGTCTAAAATGTCCTTTTATATGTTTGTTCATATCTCATTTACATTTATCGGGCCCCAAACTAATTTTGAGTAGTTTTTGGAGCCTTTTGAAGCTGCTAGTTTTTATAAATATTGGTGTAACCTTTAGCTATTCTTTGTGGTCATGGCACTGTGCCCCACAATCGCGAAGGTCTATGTGCTCCTTCATCGCGATTGTGATGGTATCATCTACGATCACGATGGTCAACCTTTTTAATGCATTGTAATGGATATGCCTTTTGATGCGATCGTGACCGTCCACCCCAGTATGCTTCGCAATCTTGAGCATTACTAATGTGATCATGATGAACAAATATTATGTGCCTTGCGAGCGTGACCATCTACCACTCGATAATGAAAGCTTTTCACTTGGTAGTACAAATATTGCCTTTCCTCGGATTTTCATATCATTTTAGCCAATCCCTCTCACTCTACTTTTCTCTAGTGTCATTTGATATCTAAGTGTGGCGAAGGTTCTTGGTACTAATTCTTCATTTGTCCATTGTTGTGGAAAGGTTCCTTCCTTGTGGCCTTCTATAACAATGGTCGCATTCCACCATTTTGTTCCCTTGATCAAGCTTAAAGATTTCTTGTAAATTCTCAATGTTAAGCTCGTTGTTGGTTACTTATTCGTGCATTGGGGTATTGTACCCAATAGTTGATTTTTCCTCATAGTTTTGGTACATCATTCTACTATTCCTCCTTTATAATTATTGTAAGGTTTGGCAATTTATTTCTCTTCTCTTTTAGGATTTTGAAGCCCTTACTTTAATCTAATTGTCCTCATTTTTAAGCACGAGTTCCTGGTGTTTGCAGGAACTCCCTAGAGATGATCGTTCTGCATCCTGTTGGCGGGTCCCATGGGCCTATTTTAGACCTGAAATTTATACCTTGCCTAGAATTTTGCATAATCTATATTATTGGATGTTTCTTGACGTGCAGGTTCATATTTCATCAGTAACTATGATGTTTGAGGTGATCTGACATTTGTTGGGCTGGTGTTCGCCAGAAATAATATGTTACCTGATGGACGATATGTAGGCTCCTTAGGCTTACTCTTAGTATATAACTAGTGTAGTTTTGTTGAATAGCATTCATGGGCTGGGATTCCTAAGTCGATACCATGACCCTTGACCTCTTTTTTCTATTCTACTACATCTCCTTCTTTCTACCGGTCCTCAATGTAATATGATATCTTTGACCTAGTATCGGCCTTGAGTTGGCCGTAGGGTGACTCTGGAAGTAGTTGAATACTAATGCGCAAGTTTTCTTTTGGGTTTTTCCCTCGGTTTTGGGTTATTATCTTGTTCTTCTAGTTGTATCTTAGTTGACCATCTCCAAGGCATAGGTTAGCTTTAGATATTGCCTTTGTTGTTGAATTCATACAACATCAGAGAGTGAAGTTCATTTCTTAGAGTGCATTTGGGGCCGGGGGTCCATTATCACCGTTTTTATACTATTTGGCCTTAGAGGCCAGATTTTGTATATAATGATTAAAATGGCTACACCAGAAAAATGGGATGTTCTGTATAATACTAATAACTTAATTATCTTTATACCAGTTTTAGACTCGGCTGCATGGTGGGCACCAGGTACTACCTCTTTTACTTGTTTTAAACTAGGTTTCACATCCTGGCACTGGTACTATTATTTTCTTCTTATGCTACAACTTGAGTCCGACTTCGCCTCAGGGGTGACTACAGCCTTTTTCATACTACTTCACTCTGATCAATTCAAGATGGTCACGATCCAAATTTCATATCATGATGGCGTCTACAACCCTCCTGTAGACAAGCGTATCCCTACAGCCCAGAGCTACTCGCAATTTGACATATGCCTACAAACATCAACAACCGGATAATAATTAACAATAGAACTCGTAATAGGAACCAAAAATAGATACATACAACTTAAATCCCAAAAACCTGGTTTCAATGGCATGTGAAGCAGCTAAATAGAGTATCTCAAAAAGAAATATATACAAGTACAAGTTCTTATCAAGAGTACTACACAATGCATGCCATGGACAAAATAGACTAGGCTATAACAGCACGAAAGCCACGATTAGCTTGAAAGTCAAAGCTTATTGTAGTCTCCGTAAATCATCAAATCTACCCAGCACAATTACATCATATCTGATAACCCCAATTGGTATATACACCATCAAAAAGGTCAAGAAGTGCAGCATGAGTACCAAACACGGTTACCCAGTAAGAATCATAGGGCAGCCGAGCTAAAATAAAATACAAGTAAAGAAATGGCTAGGAAAGTAAATCAGGTCAATAATGGTAACTAAGCAATATAAAACTTACTTCTAATTAAAAAAATGTAATAAGAACAGATGTAAATACTACTAATAGAAAAGAAATATTGGAACTAAACAGGTGCCTAAGCATAGAGATTATACAGAGATAACCAACTATCACATAGGATTGAAAATGGATTGTAGAAAACGTACCTGAACTCCAATTGAGCATACTAATATCGGTATGGCAGTCAGAGGCAACCGCAATTAAAAAGGCATGATCATTAATATGAATAAGGAACAAATAATAATCAAAATAGCCACAATAAGGCCACTGAGTACAAACAGAAGAATCACACAAAAACCTACCGGACGCCCCATCCTAAAGGTAGGCACAAACAACATAGAAAGAACAGTGTGACTCCCCCTTTAAGCCCAAAAAGTACAAATAATGCAAGTAGAATGAATGCATAGAGGGGATGAAAGGTAAATAAGAATATAGCCATCTCGTAACAGGAGGCTGCGCCTCAGTGACAACAGTGAGGTCCACGCTTCCAAATCAATAGCAGGGTTCATGCTCTAAACAACCATGCCTCTATATCAATGGTACGGTCCACACCGCCTCATAAATAACAAGGTCCATGCCCTGGAGGTCTGTACATTAATATCAACAATGGGGTCTGTGCCTCTTAATCCACAGTAGGGACCCCGTGTCTTAGTGCCAAAGATATGACTTTGTGACAGTCAAAGCTTTGTTCCGATTGTATTCTAAAAATAGCCCCATATCACTAGGTGATCATGGAATAAGTTTACATATAAACAAGAAAATCCCTTTTTAGTTATTATGCTAAGAAAACCTCCCACTTTTAGTTAAGTCCGATAATACCATTACCATAGCCTCGGGTTGCTCGCGCACTTAATCTACCAGTGTTCAATATCTAAGATGCATGATCCTGTCACAACAATAATAAAGATACAAATAGTATGCTAGAATCAGCCTAAGACCACTGATCATAGGCAGATTTACCTCAACTTAATCAGTAACGGCTGGGCTTATTTTAATTGGGCTTAATTAAGGGTAAATTAGTCTTTCACCAATGAAGTCAAAAACCCTTAAGAAGTGTCTTGGAGGCATAATATGACAACTTTTACACTTGTGAAGGGGAGGAGGCAATCACAAAGAAGAAGACAGAAACCCTAGGAATTCAATACAAGTAATTCAAGAAGAAAAGATTAAATCCACATATTTCAAGCGGTATTTGTTTATTATGACTATCATATTCTTTATAATCCGTATGGGCTAATAACCTAAGTTTTAGGGCTTGTGGTTCACACACCTCAGATAAATGATAGTTAATGAATTGTTATTTTGTTCCGAGTAATTGATTGTTCTTCTATTTTACTATACTTGCATTTCTAATTGTTGGCCACTTTTAGAAGCAGTCTTATACTTTCTAGGTTGTTGATCGATAACCTTGTACTGTGAACTGGAATAGAAGGA
>JBDJHY011024437.1:8560-24368 GCA_039654485.1 Withania somnifera
CACATTCTAGATGCGATGGAGTCATTAAAAGAACTAAATGAGATCATCTTGACTGGATGATGGACGAATTCAATTTTTAACTTCAAAATATCAAAATGTTCAAAAAACGACTCAAAACCTATCCAAAAGCCTAAAAGATTAAATCAAACCTTCATCTACATTAAGAAACCACCCTTTAAGCCTAGTAGAATCATCAAAAGTTGAATATGACCTTTCTATTCTCAAATTTCATTAGGTTTCTAACTTTTAGAACTAAAAAACTCTTCCAATACTAATTTGAATGTCTTGAGACCCGATTTAGTAGTCCAACACACTTAAAAATAACTTTTAGGAGCTAATTGCATTCAAAAAATTTCATATGAGCTCCACCTCTATGAATATTAACTAAATTCAATCATATTAAATTTCAAATCATACAAAAATCACTTGCATATTTATCGATCAATCACCTCAAGAGTCATATCACTCACCTCGATAGAACATAAACGCCATAAAGTAACAAGAAAAAAAAGGTAAAATGGTCAAAGTGCATAAAATCTAAAAATAACCTTGAGAGTTCTTACATCATCCATACTTAAATATTTGTTTATCCTTAAATAGGAAAAGAAGAATCAAGACTATTGAGAAAATGCCAAAATCTATGGTAAACCGCATACAAACACTCTCAAGTAAAAACCATAGCTATTAGTACCATTTTATCCACCCCAACTATCAAAATCCTCTTTTGTCTTATTCATAATACTTCATCTCTAGTATTCAAAATCAAAACATCTCATAGTATCTAATTTTTCATATATTTGACATGTCTCCATACACTATATGATTTGATTACAAGCATGGTTCTAAATATACCCAATTTGTCAAAACCCAACATTGTAACCACAATCATATAATTGTAATCAGAATTAGTGCTAATAAAATCCCATGACCTTACATATCCTCTATCACCCTTCCAAAATGATCATTAATATAAAAATCCTTCGAAACAATCTTTCCACTTTTCGAAACTCTAAATTATGATTTTTTTTCTCAAAATGAGTTTGTTCTTGTTTTGAGCCCACTCTAAGTATTTTCTCTCAGAAACTATCCTTTCCCAAGGCTAATGGCACTATTTCCAAATATGATATTACTGTTTCATCAAGTTGAAGCTACTAAATTCATAAAATGATATCAATCCAATACAAACCTTAAAATGTCTTGCTTTGACCAGTATTCACACAATCATATACTCATGCCAAATCTTAGAGAAAATCATTGATCATCCAAAGGGATCTTTCTATCATAAGCATATATCTTATTTACATCACCAAGTGTCTATTTAACATCATCATAATAGTTTGTGTAATTCTCATTAGCAAGTTACTACAAATTCAGTCCAAAATCCTCAATAAACCTTCTAGATTGCAAGTCTTACTTGTATGCATGTATAAGTCATGGGGTATAATATGAACAATCCAACCCAATATAGAAATGCATAATCGCCCACATATTACTGATTGTTAACCAACCAAAAACCAAATCTTCAAAAAAGTTACTATTAAGCCCTTCATAAGTTGTATCAAACGATTCAACTTCTACTAATAAATATTCCATCTTGCATTGTCATTTTTGAACTCTAAGGATGAAATCTACATAAAACTTTGACTTTGTACCAATTACCTATATATGGTGTTCCATATTTTCACTCGTACCCATTATGCAATACCTTTAGGACTTTGAATATCACTTATAATTCGATATTCTTTGACACAAGGATCATGTCCTATTATATTATTATCTAAATAAAAACCCTCGAGTGCAATACTTTATTATGACCTAACATCCCAAAGTAATAAATTCTACCACACATATGTTTTTCATGCACTAGTTCTCCCAAGCCCTCTATAATTGACACGCTCAATCACTTATTATCTTACAAATTCATAACCTAACATAATCCACTACCACAAAAGTAGCCTTACAACAAAAACCTTGAACTCTGATCTAAACCATGTAGATAACTCCCTTTATCAATCTATGTTAGCCCATTCTCTTTAAGATTCTATAAAAATCACCTATGTTTGTTCACCCCCAATCACTTTTCCGGCGATCCTATGATGTCCATTCTATGAAATGTAAACATTACTAGATACTAAACTTGAAACCACCATGGAGTTATCATATTACTTGACTCAAACTTCGGAAGGATTTCTTCTCTAAGAATACTGAACAGGTTATTACACATCTAAAAAATACATGTTAATATCACCATAACTTAAAAAACCCAAGCAACCACATTGTTCTAAGCCCAAGTCTCACTTTTTAAAGATGAACCCTTATCCTTCCAGATCAAAATAGATACTGTTATCCTTATTTTCTAATTATCATATACCATTTCCAATCACTTTTACCATTATAAGTTAAAAATTCTTCAAACATAATCGAGGGTTGTTTTAAAGTACTATAAGTATTTGCATAAAAGTTGAGTCTATCATGAGAATAGTACAAAACCCCAAATCCTAGAGACCTGAAAGTATTTCCTATTTTTTTAGAATCTTTTAACCAAAAAACCTTTCAAATTACTCACATCGTTAGTACAATATATCACAAAGTATTCTTACTAAATTATACCTAGTATCCCAGGTCATTCCACATAGTTGATCTTGTCATCAATACGATACCTCAAATTAAGCAATCGATTATAACATGTGTATTTCTACCGACATATTAGTTACTTTCACACAAGCATACTCGCTGAAGACTTTGTTTGTCTACAAGCCCATGATTTAAATCTCAATTCGCTCTTCTTGATCTATATTGATATCACCATTCCGTAATTAAATTTCTAAGATGCACTTCAAAATATTACGATGTTAACCACCATTGATCCACCAATTTAATTTTCTTTATAGACTGATGCCTCAGTCGAGTGACTAAAAATAATTATGTTTTAATTCTGAATGCAATATCGAACTCTACTCTGCATGTAGGTGAAACAACTGATATCTCCTTAGGTAATTAACCTTTACACTTGTTAACTCATATATCTGTTTCTATTCCACTTGCTCTACCTTAGTACCACATCATGAAAACCCACTACATCCATTACTTTACTAAAAAACAACTATCAAGAAGGTCATATCCACATCATAGTACATATTTATTCGCTTCAAATATTTTTGCAATATATTAAACAATCCACTTAGTTTCTAGGCTAAAATATACATACCCTTATCTTTATCTCGTGCAATTATACAAACATATCTCATCCTAAAGAATTATCACTGCATAATTCATAAAAACTAATCATGAAAGAAACTTTCCCACTCTTGGATTAAACCTTGGTCTTCATTCTTCCTTCATTTCATCCAATACATAATCAATTTATCATTTTGTAAAGCCCCTTCAATAGCAAAGTTAGCACATCTTGTGGCTCTAGCCAAACAACATTGTAACCCCTTTTTTCCCAAAAAGAAAAAGTATTATTGTTATTAAAAAGTGAATAAAAGGATATTCCACAAGAGATTTAGTTAAAAAAAAGGAGTCTGCACTTGACATTAAGTTTTGGTGTGCTAAATCATCAATTAAATCTTTTTTTGTTGAATAACTGTACTCTACATTGATTAGATTATGGTTAAGAAATTTTATTATCCAAGGGGAAGGTATATGGAACCCCTTAGTCCCATGATTTTAGCACGATCTTTTTAATTGATTGAAATTAGTTTAAATATGATTATTTAGATAAATTTCAAAAAATACACAAGCATACACACTTTATGGTTCAAAACCAAGTGCCAAAATAATGTCCGAATTATACAGTTTAAAAAAAGAAGTATGTGAAAATTAAACCTATACCTAAACTAGTGTCATGACCCAAAAATCGAGTTGTCATGACGTATATACCCAACCAGTAGACAAGACTAAACCCTGGCTCGAAGCTAATTGAGACGGGTCAGTACCAAGTATGAAAAGAAAAGGAAAAAATAGATGAAAAGAAGGAGGAAGTAGAGAATCATAATACATAAATAGAAAGTGAACTCCCAAAACCTGGCATTGTGGTTATAGAGCGTCTATATATAAAATGATAAAAATACAACCCTCAAAAAGGCAAAAACCTCAAACAACTATCCTATACCAAAACTAGGACAACTCGGGTTATAGAAGGAGAACTGGATAGGAAGAACATCAACTGCTTACCGTATCTTTGAAATTATTCTAGTCTATCCCTCATGATCACGTTTTCTCTGTTGACTCATACCAAGATATGCATCACAAAATTTGCAAAAGTATAGAGTGAGTACCAAAAAACAATGGGCACCCAGTAGGCATCATAGACCAACCGAGTAAAAGCAAGTATACAGTAAGGTAAAGTGTGATCATGAACAAATAGGGAAATAACACACAATAACAGATAAATAGCAACTAACAAGTATGAAGAAAGATCAAGTATTAGGGTGGCAAGACGGAGGACCTAAGTTATAAGCAAATCATGACCAACGCGACACGTACCAGGAGCTACAATGTACCAAAAAAATAAAAGACCATAAAAAGGAATATAAGACCAATAATAGGATAAAATATCGACAAGTAAAAAAAAAGAGTAACCAATATCCTTATCAAGATAGCAAACAAGGCCTAACTAGCAACAAGGCCTACCAACATCCGTACTATCGGCAGGTATAAACATTCATAAAAGTAACCTAATGAGATTCCCCTATAAAACCTCCCCGTAAGACCAAAAGGTACAAACAAGCGTAAAGGAATGCAATGAAAAAGTGTGTTAAAAGTAAATATCTCCCAATAATAACCCCGCACGTTCTTCTTACGGTAGTAGGGAACCTGAGGCAAGACTCATGCAGGACTTAAAAACTTTATACAACTACTTTACCACATACCCCTCCCCCAGACTGCACACCATGCCTAGGCATAGTTACCCAGGTTGACAGCGTGCGCGGAGGGACTTGAATCCACATGCAAAACTTTTATAAAAAGCCAACGAGGGCATAGTCAGTAGGCATAAATACAAAAACGCGGGTTCAGCCTGTATATGGTATCTCATTAGAAAAACCAACTATCTCTATATTGGCATTTCAAAAAAATACCGTGATGGAATTAGAAAACAGCTCCATACTTCCTAACAGTCATAGAAACATATATAATAATAGATAAAAACCTCCTTTGGTGGTACGATCAACAAAAAAACATGTTGTTTTATAATATTTAAGAAAAAAACTCCCAATAAACTATCCACATCTGTATAACCATGCATGCTCTTCAAACACAACAAAACAATAGTCTAAATCAACTCTAAGCCAGGGGTATTTACTAATCTCAACCGCTATTTAATTCTCTCCCAATCATAATTACATTCCAGAGACAATGTAAAACATTCGGAAGGGGCCACGTAGCCCCAGGGGTATATAACAAGTGAAATGGCCAAAAAGACAAGTCGTAGGCCAAAGTAATAATAGTAATAGGGCTCAAAACTAGTAAACCAGTGTCAAGTTAGAGACTTACCCAACATATGCATCATTAAGTACCCAGTATAAAAGGAGTAAGCCTAGCCTACCTAGATATCGAAGTATCCTAGAGAATAGCATTGAAATAATCGAAAGTCAAGAACAAACTTGGAATCACATGGAACAATTAGGAATGTAAAACATATGTCAAGACGAGTAAAACAAGACCCATATGACTATAGGAATAGAAGGTTTGAAATCTAAACTAAAAAGGGGTTCATGAACCCTCATATCTTAAAAAAGTAAAGTATTTATAACAACACATAGAGCAACGCTCATAGAATTTTTGGTAAAAATGTAGCTCAATCCAATAGAAGATAATGAAGAAATAAGCTAAAAAATTTTATATAATATGAAAATTTTATAACTAAAGAGAAATCAATAATTACTCAATAGAAACGATCGTATAATCACTAAAACATGTTTCCACAAATTAGAATCATAAGATAGACCTTTAAATATGCTTAAGTTATCTCTGGATATGAGGAATTATTTAGGAATATTGAGAAAATAACAAGAAATTTCATGGTGAAGAAGAGTATAAATAAAGTCACCAACTTCTGACTTATTGGCCAAACTGGCAGATTTATCAACCACTTGTCCGATTCATCGGTCTCCGTGGTGATTTTTGATAAAATTTGTAAGATATTTCAAAATGGCACAGAATGTAAATGGATTCCAACTTTGACAAATCATACATGCAGATTGCATATATAGATATTTTGGATTCAATGGAACTAATGAAACAATAATTCGAGGTAATTTAGGCTAAGAAATGCTTGAAATAGAGATAATTGAAAATGAATAAAGCTATAAAACTGCCAGGGAACTAAGCTACAAATCCTAGCATGTGACAAATGACTTGGGTAACTACAAGAATGCTCTAAACATAGAGAATCACGGAAACACAAAAATTACCATGAGGGACATTACAACATCCCTCATTAAAGGAACTTTTGTTCATAAAAGTTAAGAATAAAGGAGTGCATGAAGACTTAAGCAGATAAGGGTATTGGGATCGCATATCTCTCTTTGTCTCCTAAGTAGCCTCTTAGATAGAGAGACGAGCCCAACGAACTCTTACAACAGGAATACCTCTAGACCTAAGCTGACTTAAATCTCAGTCAGCAATGTCCTCAGGAATGCTCTACATAAGTTAGACGATCCTCCAGCTAAACTGGCTCATGATGAAGCATATGGAAGGGGTCTTGTACATTGTGACGAAGCATGTAGACATGGAAAGAGATGAACCACTCCTAACTATGGAGGCAGGGCCAATTTGTAGGAAAAATCTCTAATTGGCTCAATAATACATATGGATCGATGAACCTGGAGCTAAGCTTAACCCTCCAACCAAACCTTATAACACCCTTCATGGGAGAAATCCATAGTAAAACCATGTCTCTAACACTAAACTCAAGATCCACACAGCTCTTCTGGTTACTCATTGCTCTCACAATCTATCCTAGATAACTCTAACCGTATATGAAGTATCTCGAATCAATTAAAAAGTCTGAGGATGAACATCAACAATATTGTACTAACTAATAGGAAATCTACAATGCCTACCATAAAAAACCTCAAACGGTGCCATCTAAGTGCTGGAATTGCAGTTGTTATAATATGAAAACTCTATAAGGACAGATGTTGACCCCAACTACCACCAAAATAAAAAAACATAAGCATGCAACATGTACTAAAAAACCTAGTTGATCCGTTTGGATTGCCCATCGAGGATGAAATACGGTACTCAGAGCTACCTCTATACCCATCTCACTCTATATAGTCCTCTAAAATCAGGAACTTAACTATGTGCCTCTTTCTAAGATAATGGAAACTATCACCTCATGTAGGCGAAGAACCTCCCTAACATATAAGACATCAAGTCTATTAGCACCCTCAGCTAATGAAGTTGGCAGTTAGTGGGCGGACTTGGTCAATCAATCTATGATGATCTATCTACAATTTTTACCATTAGAAGTACAAGAAAGTAAAAAAAATCCTTAGTAATCCTCTCTCACTTCCACTTAAGAATAAGGAGTCACTACATCATACCCTATCTATGGAGCTCGAACATGACCTCACATCCACTCCAATATAATGTGCTTTGTGGAGAATTTTCTAAAGTAAGTCACCAAACCTTGGAACACAAATATAACTGACCATTCGCAATAAACCATCAGTATCTAATAAAGAACCTCTATAGTCATCCCTCAGAACCAACCCTCGAATAAAAAAAAGTATCCATCCTCATATTGACACTCGTGGATCTGATCAAATAGAGTAGGTCTATACACAACATATGAAAGAACTCTGCTTAGATATAAAGTGTCCAACCTATAAAAACGTTAGACAGATACTAGATGTCCAAGGCTAATAGCCTCTCTGAAATAGAAATAGAAGTCAAGCTACCTAATCTAAAGCCTTTTCATCTTAAGGAATTTGCAACCATATTCTCCCTGCCCAGATGCTAAAGGATGCTACTATCATAGTCCTTTAAAAGGTCAACCCATCTTTTTCTTTAAGATTGAGCTCCCTCTGGCTCAATATATATTTTAGCTGCAGTAGTCGGTAAAAATATCACAATGAACTCCAATAAAGGTAATGTCTCCAAAACTTAACCAAGAAAACTACCATCGCTAAACCCTGATCATGGGTGGGATGGTTGCACTCACAAACCTTTAACTGACGTGAAGAATATGCAGTAACTCTACACTACTACATCTACACACCCCAACCAATACCATAGGCATCATAATGAACTGTATGCAATTGTCCCTCAACTGGAAGTGACAATACTGCTGAAGTGAGCAACTCCTTGAGCCTAACAAAATTGGACTCACACTCCTCAAACCACCAAAAGGAACATCCTTCTGAGTTAACCTAGTCATAGGAGCTATTATGGATGAAAATCCTTTTAAAAATCACTTGTAATAACTAGATAACCCTACAAAACTACTAACCTCTGAGGGAGTAGGAGGCCGAGGACAATCAGGAATTTCTAAAATCTTTGCTGGATCTACACTGATACCTGCCAAAGATATATCATGAACTATAAAAGCTACATAGTCTAACTAGAACTCATACTTCAATAACTTGACATGCAACTATCCAGTCTTCAAATTTTGGAGTACAACTCTCAATTACTCCCGACTCTAGGAGTAAAGCAGGATGTCCTCGATGAATAAAATCACAAAAGAGTCAAAATATGGTCTGTAAACTCTATTCATGAGATTAATAAATGTGGTTGGGGCACTATTCTGCCCTAAAGACATAACAAGGACCTCATAGTGCACATATCGAGTTGAAAAGCAGTCTTTAGAATAACCTCAGCCTTAATCCTCAACTGGTGATAACCTGACTTAAGTCAATATTCGATAACATAGTAGCACCCTTATTTATCTGCCTATAATCAATGCACATGCACATAATCCCGTCTTTTTTTCATAAATAATACTGGAGCAACCCACAGGGAAATACTAGGATGAATAAAGCCTTGGAAGTCAAATCTTGAAGTTGAGTACTAAGATCCAAGATCTCTAATGGATCTATAAGCTAAGGTATAGTCAAAATGGTTCGAGTTCCTGGCTTAACATCTATAACATCAACAATAGGCTCGGGTGAGAGCCCAGGAACCTCATCAGGGTAAACATAAAAAAAGACTCTAACAATGGGTACATACTTAGGGGAAGGAGGATTATCACTCACATCATGAAGATAAGTTAACTACACAAGCACGCATACAAAATGGTTCAAGACAAGTGCCGAAATAATGTCTAGAATTATACAGTCCAAAAAAAAGAAATATGTGAAAATTAAACATATACTACCTAAACAAGTGTCACAACCCGAAAATTAAGTTGTGAGGCATCTACACCCCACTAGTAGACAAGGCTAAACTCTGTCTTAAAGCGGTTATTGATGGGTCAGTACCTAAGTACCAAAATAAAAGGATAAAAAGAAAAGAGATGAAGAGAAAGAGGAACTAAAGAACACTAATACATAAATAAAAAAATAAACTCCCAAAACTTGGCATCGTTGCATTAGAATGTTTATATACGTAATGATACAAAATACAAACCTCAATGGGGAAAAACTACAAAAAACTATATTAAATCCAAATTAGGACAACTCTAGTAATAGAAGGATAAATAGCCATTAAGAATGTCATCTACTCACCATATCTCTAAAATAACTCCGATCTATCCCACTATCACATCCTCTTTGAGGACTCGTACCAATATCTGCATTACAAAAGATACAAAAGTGTAATGTGAGTACAAAAACAATAGTTACCCAGTAGGAATCATTGGCCGATCGGGCAAAAACAAGCATACAGTAAGGTAAATTGAGATCATAAGCAAATAGGACAATAGCATATAAGAACAAACATAGATGGACTAATCACGATAACAACTAACAAGTACGAAGGAAGGTTAACTATCAGGGTATAAACATGATGGACCTAATTCATAAGCAAATCAGGACCAACACGACACGTACCTGGAGCTCCAACGTTACCAGCACCATGAAAGACCATAAAGAGGAATACAATACCAATGACAGGCTAATGTATTAGCAAGTAGAATAAAGAGAGTAACCAATATACTTTGAAATATGAGAAACAACGCCTAGCTATCAACAAGACATACAAACATCCCTTACTAATGGTAGGTAAAACCAGGAATACAAGTAACCCAATGAGATTCACCCTGTAATCCAAAAGAGTATAAATAAGCGTGAAAATATAATGCAAAGGTATTCTAAAAGTAAATGTGTCCCAATAGTAGTCCCACCCACTCCTCTTCCATCAGTAGGGCACTCGAGGATGGACCTACAGAGGACTCAAATTGTATACCACTACTCTGACACATACCCTTCCCCAGTCAGCATATTATTCCCTAGGCATAGCGACCTAGGATGGCAGGGCCCATGGAGGAACTTGAACCCACATTCAAAACTCTCATAAAAAAGCTAACCAAGGCATAGTCATTAAGCATAAATGCTAAAAATCAGGCTCATCCTATATATTTTATCTTATTCGAAAGCCCAACTATCATCATATAGGCATTTCAAAAAAATACCATGATGGAATTAGAAGATATCTCCATACTGCCCAAAAGTCGTGGAAATATATATATTAATAGATAAAAACCTCCTCTAGTGGTACTATTAATAAAAGCCATGTGGTTTTAAACTAATAACTACCAATCGGATATCCACATCCCCATAACCATGGATGCTCACAAACACAAAAATCAATAGTCTAGATTACCTCTAAGTAACCAGCTAAGTGTAATGACCCTAATTGTCATTTTTATATTTCAAGAGTATTTTTCTATTCAGTTCCATGGTAAATTTGGTAAAGAATGAGGTTGAGATAAGTTTTTAGAAGGTTTTGAGTTTTGGAACCCTAAGTTTAAAATGAGGAACTCTAGGGGTCATTTAGAGTTTTGGACCTTGTATTAGAAATCCATAAATTTCATCATCTCCAAATTGTTGAGTTTGTTCTAGTTACACCTTCATTTCCTATTTTAGACCTTTTGTGGTGAGTTTGAGCATTCAAATGGGTTAAGGTTGAGTTTATAATAGTAATGGTTTATGTGGGTTAGCATTCAATCATATAGGGCCTAGATCAAAAATACGATCGTTCAAGTGGATTAAAGAGGTGAAATTTGGTCTATAATAAGGTCTTTTAAATTTTATGTAAGCCCAGAGGGTATTTTGGTCTTTTTAGTGTTTATAGTTAGAAGTGGGACCTTAACAAGTATCGAGTTAAGGAGAACTGGTACACACGATTTGATAGTTTTGTTGAGTCTAGAACATAGAAATTAATATGGCTCTATATATGGTTTGTTATCGCAGGATTCCGAATGATTCCCGGGGGTCGATTCAAAGTTATTTTCCGTTTACATTAAATTGTTGTTTGTTGTTGTTGTTTTACTCTTCCACTCTTATCCGTGTCCACAGAGGTCCACCAGGTTCATAGAGAGTTAAGTCTCTAGGGGTCTGCTTTTGCAGTAAGGCACCACATTCACAGTGAATACATGAAAGCCCAATATGTTAATTAAATAGAAAAGTTGTATTTTGTTTCACATTTCTCGTGCAACACTCAACCTTTACACCCAAATTTGGCAAGGTTAATCAAGGTTTCAAAGATTATCAATTGGGTAAGTTTTCTAAACCTATTTCCAACAATCTAAGCTATTTTAACGTGATTTTCATAGAAATTTCATGGTTTTGAACCCAAAAGTAGGGGGTTAAATGTTGAACATGAAAATGATAAAAACTTGAGGTTTTAGCAATAAAATTGAATGGGTTTTCAATGAAGATTGATATTTAACATCCCATAGTGATGGGTAATATTATTTTTCAGCAGAACTTTGATCTTTACCCTGTGGGCCCAGGGTCGGCTTTTACATAAGCCTTGATTATTTTAAATTTTGTATTGATTAGTGAATATTTAATTGTACTTCTTGCTTGATCTAAACATTTTTTTTGTTGGAAGCTAATCAAAAAGGAAAATCATTTGAGTAGTTCGGTTCTTCAATATTAAGGCAAGTTGAGGTTTAATGGTTTTCTGTAATGTGTTAACATTGCTTGCTAATTTCCTTGTGATTTGGGGTGATATGGGTGATTTGGGATTAACACTATCTATCATGTTGTCTCTAAAAATGAACAAGTGGGAATACTTTTTGAAACATATATGCATGATTTGTGTTGGAAATTCTTTTGATTTGAATCATGTAGTTGGAAATGATAAATTAAACAAGAATTGGAATTTAATTATACATTTGTTGATGAAAATTTTGGGATAAATAAATGGAAGTCCATGTGTAATGACCCTTACATTCATGTAGGTGTTTTATGCATTATCTTATGTTTTAGAGCTTTTCAATAGCTTCCCCAAGTCATTTGTGACCTGTCGGACCGGTAGTCTGGCTCCCTAGTGGTTCGATCGAGATTTATCTCATATTGTCTATTTTAGAGTCTAAACTTAGGTACTCATTTACTTTAGTCAATTATCCTTTTAAACAATCTTAGAATTGAATTCCGACTGTTCCTTTAGCTTTGAAATACCTGGTATGAATATGTTAGATACCTGTGATAAATTCATTTAATTGTGACCTAATTTATGTTCCAAGATCTTCATTTTGAGTTTCAACAGTTTTGTGGATATTTAATTCATTTTGAGTTGAGAATATGCCTAGAGTTAGTGGGGGGTGATCGGAGTGTCTGAATGGTGTTTGACGCTTCCATTATCTCTGAAATGGTGATTCAGGCTAGTATGGGTATTGGTGTGCTTCTCGGGGTGCTCAGTGTCATGTTCAATGCTTTGGCAGGTTTTTGTGAGTTTGGATTAGTTCGGTTCAGGGGTCCTTTTTGCTCAAACAACCTTTATTGATCATTTTGACAATTTCCTTCAATCAGGAGTATGTTTTTACTCAGAATGCATATTTTATTTTACTGTTGGATTCTATTTTTATTTCGCGACTTTGTTTGGGGATTTTTGCAATTGCATATTTTCTATAGTTTCAGTGTTCAGCATGATCGCGCTCATGCTGCGCAATCGTGGTAATGATATTTTTCCTTCATTTAGTGCAATTGATCTGTATAAGCAAGATCATGGTAATTCCTTATCTTTTCTCTTTAACATAATTGTGCTTAAATAACTCGATTGCGCCTTTCCACTATTTCCCCTATAGCGCGAGTGCGGTGGGTTAGCGTGATTGTGTCTCATTGTGGTCAACTTTACAAACTGAAGCTCCTTATTATTTTAGTCCATTTCTCCCATTTCTCTCTCTTTCTTATCTCTCTCTCTCTCTCTCTCTAAATTCTTTTCAGTTAGCTTTGGGGGATTTATCTTGTCTTCCCAGTTCTTTGTAAGTAATTCTCATTCTTTATGTTTCCATAGCTATGGCGGTTTTCCACCATTAATGGCTTCAACTATGTTTAGTTTTCTCTCTTAAATTCTCAACTGAATTCAAAAACTTTTTGGTGCATCGTGTTCACTTTCACTCCGTGATAAGTTACATTAAATTTTTTATAAGCATTTCTTCATGTTTCAGCTCCTTGATTTATGCTACATTTTATACCTTATTAATAATTCTGTCTAAGTAGTTTAAGGCCCTTCCCTCACACTTCTTGTGCTCATTTCTGGGGCAAAAGTTTTTGGTGATGTCGGGGATCCTAATGTGAAGTTTGTATTTCAGTTTGAAAAGCAGAGCACGCGGGCATGTTTTAGGCCCGATTTTTAGTCCAATCCATAATTTAATATAATTAGTACCATTAGATTCATATTAATTCTTGGAGTCATCTTCTGTCTATTTAGGAGTTGTTCGATGTCATTTTCTATCAGTCAGGCTGATAATTTCAGTTGTGAAGCACTAATTGTCGGATGACAGGTAGGCTTCATGGGGCTTTCTTTAGGCGGATTGGGTTCTCTAGTCTTTACTATGTACCTGGACCTCTTCTTCGTCCCGTTCTTGATCTTTCCCCTGGCTGGTGCTCAGTGTAATACGATGCCCGTGACCTAGTACTGGACTTGTGATGGCTATATATTGACTTTGAAAGTAGTAGAATCATGATGCATGGGTTGGTTTTGGGTATTGCCCTTGGGTTTGGGCTGGTGGATTGTGCTTCTAGTCATAGCTTAGTTGAGCCTATGAAGGGCATAGATTAACTGTAGATAATGTTGTGTTGTTGCATTCATACTACAAGAGAGTGAGTCGTAGGCTCCATTTTGAGAGTGAATTTAGGGTTAGGACCTATATAGATGTTTAATTGTTGAGCCGTGGAGGTCGGTTACCTATAATATTAATGAAACATCATGGTAAAGTGGAGCTTTTTTATAATAATATAAGTTAATGGATCTTTTATTCATCTTAGACTCGGTTGCATGCTGAGTGACAGACACTACCCTGTTCCTCTAATTTAGACCAGGTTTCACACCCTGGCACCAGGTACTATCATTTGACTACTTATGCTGGGACTTGAGCCAGACCTTATTTAGTAGTGAGTATAGTCATTGGCACTTGAGTCCATTTTCGTACGATAGTGAGTACAACTTTTTTATACTTATAACTTTTATTGATTTGAGGACCTTGGTGATATTGCTATACTGAGGAGTGGGTCACCCTGTGTTGCTAAGATTATAGCTTGATGAGACTATTTTTTTGAGGCATTGTATGCCAGATTATGAGACTCTCTGAGGCTCTATTGTTTGGGATTTAAGATTGTGGTGAAGTTAGAGTTATTTCATAGTTGGCATACCTCCATGGACCTTGCCTTTGAAGCTACGACTATCGGAGGAGGGGTATATGTCGAAGCAAGGATAAATGAGGAATTAGGTGTTGTCTCCCTAGCATACTCAAGTGTACGTGGTCGTACAAGTAATATAATGTCTCTTGTGAGCCAAAATTCGAACCCACAGGGACTTGGAATTATGAATTAGTTTCGCTAAGTGATTCGTATTAGGATTTCCTATATAGTGTAATTTGGTCAATCAGGATAAAAGCTTGGAGATTTGTATAAGTATAAATTAACAAAAAGGAAAGAAGTGAGAACTGGAGCAAAATAATCAAGGTAGATCAATATGAGTAATGGTTCCAGAGCTATGGCATTACACACATACATGTATAGACTTGACTTCAATAAAGACACTTGTTCTGTTGATTGTTGATTCAGAGGGTAAAGTTATGACTAGGGATTGATCGTCCTCTAGTCACAAATTACTTAAGTTATAACTAGTCGGATTTTCATATCTTGTTTAACTCTCATAAAGGGATTATCGCTTTATTCCCTATTTGAACCAAGTGAAGCACTAAGTACACGATTATGTGTTAGTCATTAGTTATGTTGTTAATCTCAAATTAAGGTCACCAACATAAGCACACTCCTACTACTCCCAATTACTCACAAGATTATTGAATTCAATAACCCTAGCAAGCCTAAAGTTGATTCTAATAGCGGCCAACAATTAGAAACACAATTATTATAGAATAGAAGAACAATCAATTATCCGAAACAAATACTTTATATCAAATCATTTCCATACACGGTTTGTTAACCATAGAGATCTAGGGCATATTTCTTATTCTGTATTATTTCTAGTTGGAAAAGGTAATTGTATAGGCCTTTGCTTCGAAAAAAAATGTATTAGCGCCTTCGCATCCTGCCTTTGAGGGCACACACCATCCTCATATCTCACCTCCCTCTCCAATATGAACTTGATAAGAATAATAATAATGATAATAATCCCTCAAACTGCCTCAAAACCCCTCTTTAGGCTTACATGGGTCCTTGGGTGA
>JBDJHY011024438.1:0-14300 GCA_039654485.1 Withania somnifera
GTCCAAATAAAAGAGCAGTTGTTGCCTTTCATGATGGGTATAAAATGGAAGATGAAGTTGTTTGCAGAGAGAATAGCAATAAGGAGGAAGAAAAGATTGAGAATGAATGAGATGCCATAGATGATGATCTTGATTTCATGAAAGAAAAGATTAACTTTGCTTGCCTCATGAAGAGTGTTGCATTTACTCCAAAAGAGAAAGATGAGTTAAAGGTTAATGTTAACCTTTCTTGTGTGGTGAGACGAATTATAGGAACACTTGCTAAGGAAGATCTTGATCAAAGAGAGAATTTGTTCCATGCAAGGTGTAGAATCTTGGATTAGGTATGTTCCCAAATCACTGATAGTGGTAGTTGCACCAATGTGGTGAGACAATCTACGGTGGATCAGTTGCAATTTCCCACTACTAAATATCCAAGTCCCTACAAGCTACAATGGCTTAATAATAGAGGTGAGATAAAGGTTTCTCGATAAGCTACAGTCAAATTTAGCATTGGTAAATACCATGAAGAGATCTTGTGTGATGTGGTGCCGATGTTAGCTTGTCATGTACTTTTGGGAAAACCTTGGCAATTTGATAGAGATGTCACTCATCAAAGCCGAACCAACAAATATTCTTTTGTGATGAATGGTCAAAAAAATGTTTTTGTGCCTTTAACTCCCTACAAAGTGAGTGAAGACTACCATATCATGAAGGAACTTAGGGAGAGAGGTAAGGTTGAGGAAGAGAGGAGTAGAACCGAGGATTCCACTACTAAGCAAGAAAGGAGAATGGCATGGCCAAGAGGAAAGGGAAGGAATGCATGATGGCCATGAAACAACAAGGTGACGGAGACTTCTCCAATGGTTCTAAAGGTACAAAAACTAATATTGGCACTTCATTTGTTATAAATGAGCATATTCCTAATTTGAATGGCATTCTTAGTTTCCCTTCTTGTAATCCTAATGATTCTTTGTTTTACGATGAACATGTACAAGTTAAAGTTGTGGAAACACTAGTTGATCCTATTGATGACCAAATTGACTCTTCTTGCAAGATCAATGAGTGTCCCCCTAGTGGTACCACTTTCACTTTGATTGATAGTACATCGTCAAACGACCCTAGACCATAAAGTGATATTAATCTTCTTGAAGATGTACCAATACTAGTTGATCCTATTGATAACCGGGATGACTCTCCTAGTTAGACCAACACATGTCCATTTAGTGTTGATACATGTACTCTTATTGGTAGTACCATATCTTGTGATAATGATATTGTGGTTCTATTTAACTATAAATGTGAGCCAAAAAATAGTGATGTTGGTCATGTGATTATGAATGATTCTTTGATTGACAAATGGGGAGTATAATTTTCATATAGCTCATGAAAAACTTTTGTATAATGATTTGTTAAACAATGATATTGATCTCTTAGAGAGAGGAATAACATGTTTGATTCCCCTTTTTATGATTGATAGTGCTCTCCTAAAGTATAATATCTTTTTTGAACATGGTTATGATGTTCCTTTCAAGGAACTACCTAGTGGTGTGAGCTTGAATAAAAACCCACTATGGTGTGATGATGTCCCTCCCAAAGTTGGAAACCACTTCTATGAAAATAGAAGTACACTAAGGGGTAAGGAACATGTGGATAGAGGGAATGGTGTTCATTTGACATTTGAAATTTTAAGAAACACCTTCTTGTATTTTTTATTTACATATGATAATGTTCATCCTTGTGGGATTGAATTCAATGTGAATAAGAATGCAATCGGGCCTATGAGAGTGTTGATTCCATGCTCTACCGTGTGATTCCCTTTGATCCCAGAGTTGGGCTCTTTTACCCTCATGTTAATGAAAAGTTTGGTCTCCATGAAGAGCTTTATTTGAATTTGGTGGTTGGCATGTTCTTTAGGGTAACTAGTAGTAGCACTTGTTTCCAATTTTGTTATCATCAATTAGTGTTATTACTTATTCCTTGGTGTCTAGTTATGTTTTACATGCCAATTTATATTGGGAATACCTTTGTGTTTGACCCCAGTGATGGAATGGGAGAAATCCCACCTTTAAGGATAGCCACTACGTTGTATAGATTGTGTACTTAGGTTGACCTTGTTGATACAAATTGAAATAACAATGTGGAATCTTTTGTGTTTGGTGACTTAAAGGGGTGTTTGAACTTCATGCCATATAAGATGATATGGCCCGTGTTACTAACCGTGAGATTGAAGAAGGGAAGAAGGAGTAGAAGAGTAAAATTTAAAAGATATGCGGAATTCAATATAAAAACTAACGCAATTGAATTCCAAAACCAATAGAAATAGTCAAACATCTGATACAAATGGAGGCTCGTTCGATCGATTTACAATTGAATGCTCTCCAAGTAATTCAGGATGCACCTACCTTAATCACTCGATAACAAGTACGTGAACACTCTGAAATTCTAACTACCACTAAGAATTCTAACTAAGCTACTACAAGCTTTCTAAAATATCTAAAATCTGAAAAAAATTGGTTCTTCAATCAAAAATCAACTAACTAACAATCCAAAATGGTCCTCTATTTATAGAGGTACAAGTCTTCTTATTACACTTATGTCCAAAAGTTACCCAAAGTCACAAATGGGTCCTCCAACTTTGGGTCCTTGTACATTAAGTCTCCAAAGCCTTCCAAACCTTCCAAAATGGTCCTTCAAAGGCTTTCCAAGCATCCTTATGCTTCAAGATGAATGAATTTGTGGGAGATCCCAGTAATTGACTCCTTTATGTATTTAAAGTTAACCAACACAAGGTCATAAGTTCCCTTTTAACAATCAAAAGATATGGGCCAGCCACAATGAAGGAAAATCAGTCTATATAAATTCAGCCTAACCAACATGATCTCCTAAATTTTAGTGGAGGAATAAAGCTAAAACCATAAGTACCTGAACTTAGCTTGGCTTGTAAGGGTGTGAGTTTCTTCAAGAACCCTAAGAGAAACTTAGGGCTGCTTCTTTAAGCTTTTAAAGAAAGAGAGTTCGCCTAGAGAAATCTGAATTTTTCAAGTCTTAAAAGTGAAGGAATTGGACAGCAACTTGGGGTTATAAAGGTTCTATTTTGTGCTGATTGTTTTGGTGCATTTAGAACTACAAATTGTACAACTTGGTATAAGTAGGTGATCACCTACTTAAGGAAACCCAAGCTTGATGAGATTCGGGTTATGAATCACCACACAGGATTAGGGAAAGAAAGTAAAATAAAAGATATGCAGAAAATTAAACAATTTACCGGTTTATGGGTAACAAGGGACTTTTATACCCTCACCTCCCAATTGAACCAAGAAAAGAGAAAAGTATCCAATCAATATGCTTGACGCCTTAGTAACAACCTCACATGGTGCATGCTCTTTTGCTTCTACTAAAGAGTCCTCCATTGCATCTTGACAAGGAGCCTTCATAGGTTCATGTACCTCTTTGACCTTAAGCTTAGCAAGAAATTTTAGAATGTTGTTGTGAAATTTTTCAAATGACTCGCTTGTGTTTGCATTGAATTTTGGAGTATCAATTGAACAAGATTGATTTGTCTTCTCAAGTTGAATATGCAATGGTAAGAGAGAAGGATTCCCTTGAAGCTCAAATATTTTAGTTGTACCAATCTTGCACATAGCAAATTCGATGGCTTAGGAACCAAGGATTTCCCAAAAGTATTTGGCAGTTCTCCATGGGAATAAGACCGCACCACGCTAATTCTTGAAGACCTCTAAGTGAAATCGGTGCCCTCACTTCCTTATCTACCCAATATCCTTGAAATACATACGGGTTTTGTTTCAAATTCAAAGACAATCCCAACTGGGTAACCGTATGAGGTGTGACATAGTTGTTCATGACACAATCATCAAATTCAACTAACAAGCCTCCCTAATGACACACACTCACTTTAGTTATAAATATGTCTCTTACTGGGATTTTCCTTCCTTGTGATTGGAAGGAAGAAGCACAGGACGAGGGTGAAAAAACAACCTCACAACTTCCTACATGCTCCCCTTCTTAGATAACTCCATAATAATTCGATCCATATTTGGAACCATAGGATTTGAATTCCTTCATCACTTACAAGAACTACCAAGGTCCTCATAGAACCATTGTTCGCTGTCATGAGTTCCTCCATAACTACTCATGTGATCACAAGAATAATCATAATCCATGGAGTACATTTTAATTTTGGGAACCTGCAAAACTCAATAACCAAGTTAGTTTTTTAAAGCCTCATACCTCTCGTATTTGAATTTTAACTCCATGTACCTAAGGCGTCCTTCCACAGTTGATAAGGACTACCTTGACCAATCGCTTCACAAGGATACTTAACCTTTATGGAAGAGTGGATTTTTGTCAACTCAAGCAACGTACAAAAGAAGAAAATGTACAAGAGCCAAAGAAATAACAACATAATAAAAGAGAAAAGCTTATAACAAATCACAAAAAAAAGATGGACACTAAGAACAAACTAACAACTAAGTAGAAGAATTACTAGTCGTTAACTACTTTTGGAATTTTGAATGAATTTGATGTTAAATATTGAAACTAAGATTAATAAACTTTAATTAAACCAAGAAGAGATGTTACCACAAAGTTTCAGTACTTTTAAAAGTGTTTTTTGAAGTGTACTTGACCGCCATCATTGATAGAATGGGGGAAGGCCTGGAAGCACCTTGAGCGCCATCCCTTAGGGCTATAGGAATAGTGCAGTTGCCGTCCTCAACAGTAGGATGCTGTCTTGGGCAGTAAGCCTGGGGCTTGTGCAGAAATTTCTCCTTCTTTGAAATTACTTTTGTATGCCCAAGCCTTATGTTTTCCCACCAAAATACTTCAGCAAAAAACACCTTTTACAACCGATTTAAAAATCAAAATTGGATCAAACAACATTCCTCAAAGAATACATTCAACAAGATATGAATTCAAGCTAGAAACCAAGAATACCAAATTTTGAAAAAGTTAAAAACACCTCTTATTTCAACAAAAATTGAAACCTAGGGTCCTTATTACTTGTAGAATCCAATTATCAACTTTTAAACATCAACTTAGAGATGAGGATGACGGATCAAATGTACTTGTACTTCATCTTCTTTACATGAAGATGTAAAGAATATTCATGAACTTGTTCAACTTTCAAATCATAAACCAACCACAAAAAGAACTCCAATAAACCTCTAATTTCAACCACAAACTCTCTTTGATATGAGGAACAAACCCCAATACCTTTCAACATTCAATTCGCAATAAAATTAAGACCCACTTGTTCTTTGCTTTCAAAGTTGAAGAACACCATGGAAGTTCATCTCCCCAAAATTGGAAACCTTATCAAATCAAGTCAAAAATTCACCATATTTTTTCCCAGGCTTCTTGAACTATGAGAAACACTTCCAGTAGTTTTTGGAACCACAACAATCAACAAAATCGAGCAAAAATTGGGGCAGATTTTTGGATAAACTATGAACACCTTCAAAATATGAAAATCACCAATTCAACTCCAATTTCACCCAAACTTGATTCCCACACTCCTCTAAGTATAAGAAAGAATTATATCAGCTTTCAATGCCTGGAAACCAACTCCATCAATACGAACTTGAGATCAAAAATCTAAAATCTAAGAACATGAAGGACTTAGAATTCAAATCAAAACACCACAAATCTCTACCAGATTCGAACCCTAATCTCCTTGATACATAAGAAACACTTCTCAATACCCCAAAACTTCTTCAATCGATCCCAATTTCAAAAGCATTCAAGCTCAACCTTCAATAATTGTGGTGATAGCAAATCAACTCCGATTCAAACCAAAGTTGAGACACGTGATCAAAATTACTAGGAGAAATATTATAATAATCAAAATCAATATTAAAACAATAATTGAACTCGGATCAATTTTTTGGAATTTTTAATTTTTGATTTTTTTATAATTTTTTTTTTTTGAGTTTTACAACCTATGATTATAATTTATTGAAGAGAATTACGAGCCTAGGATCTAATACTAAATGATTTGATTAAAGATCCGGAAGGAATTAATTCGTATTATTGACAAAAATACAAAAATAAAAAAATGCGGAATTAATGAAATTAAGGGGTAGATTGAGAAATTAGAGATGACAAGTGAAGAATAAGAATAGTTAATTCGAATTTTTGAATCAACTAATAGGAGAAGAGATTGACAATCACCAAATGAGAAACTCTATTGAATTCCACAAATGAGTAGCTCGATATGACGTTCATGGCAAGAAGTTCATAACCAACAATGGTTGAACACCGTCACTAAAATCCTACACTAAGCCTAAGAACTAACAAGCTTACAAGCTTGATTTAAATCTTACAAATGATCCATGTCAAAAGTCCTAAACAATTTGAATGATCCTCTATTTATATAGGACTAACTTTCATTATTTACACATGAGTCCAAAAGTGACTCCAAATTACAAATTCACCCCTAAAGTTTGGGTCATTCAACTTAGGCCCTTGATGTCTTCAATTATCACCCAAGATATCTTCCATATACGAAGTTTCTCCTCTTGATCCTTGGATTCGTATGTTGGAGCTTCCTTTGGTGGTTTCACATTGCCCATGCTTCGGTTTCTCTTGACTAGACCTTGATATATAGGGCTAGAAAGATTGGTGCTTCTCGATGTCATATCAATAGTGTTGTATTATAGACTCAATATCCTTCATTTATATATCTATTTGATTTACATGAGTCATGCATAATTAATGTTATATTACCCTGCATACACTAAGTGTGTGTAGTTATTAGATGAAGGCCATATCCAAGGGTACTTTTGGTCTACTTGGTGGTTTTGAATGCCTTTTTGGGTCTGAGATATAGGCTTGTTGCATGATTAACTTTGAACTAAAGAAATAGGTTCAAGTGTCGTAGGATGTATAAAAGCTAATATTTAGTAGAGTCTTCTTTATGGATGTGAAGCACACCAAACTTATAAGGGAGAGGTATCGAACATTTAAGAAAGTTTTCCTTTATTTATGTTTTACTTTGTGTAATGGAGTTTAACTCTAAGAATAATTTCAAACTTGCACTTTACACATTTTTAGATTATGTCTCCCAGAAGAGAACCAGTCTATGGAAACTAGCCTGTCACGCTAGGAATCAAAACCATACCCACTAGATCAGGCCCCTCCAGTGCCAATTTCTCCAATCCTCGAGACTCATCTAGATAATATCACTATGTACAAATTTAAAAATGCTACTGATGGAATAGACTATCATAGCTCAGGACCATCAATAGATATTGGCTCCAGCATTCCATCCATCTAGCCCATATGTTGGTATTTTCTGTGTTAAAGAGTTTCTCCAGATAAACCCTTCAGTTTCATGAATCCAAATTGGGAGAAGATCTAAAGATTTTATAGAATAGCTTTATCAGGTATATGATATGATGAGGGTGATTGATGTTGATCGATTAGACCTTGCATTCTATTATCTAAAGGATGTAGCTAAATTGTAGGCAGAGCATTTGAAGAATATTAGAGTAGTGAGTGTTGCTCCTCCGTCTTGGGCTAAGTTTGAGGAGTCCTTAGAATGATTCCTTTCGAGGGATAATATGGAGGTATAATTCATGAGTTTATGAATCTGGATAGAGGCTCTATATTAGTTACATAATATGGGATGAGGTTTACTCAGTTATCCAGGTATGCAACAGAGATAATTGCTGACATACACAATCAGATGAGCATTTTCTTTTCTTAGATATCTCCTCACTTGTTGAAGGAATAGAGGGCGGCTACACTGATTTTTTATATGGACATTGGTTGTTTGGTGGTCCACTTATAGAAAATTATGAGTGAAGACCAAGCTAAGAGAGATCTACAGAAGTAAGAATTCAAGGCTAGAAAGTCACTAGAAAAGAGAAGCTAAATTAGTTTTGCAGGGTAGTATGGCATCAGGTCATACTTCCCTAGTTGCACCAAGTATGGTAGGAACCATTAAAGAGAGTATATATACAATCAGAGATATTGTTTTGTATATGGTCAGGTTGGCCACAAACTCCATGATCCCTTTAGCTAGACAAGGGAATAGGATAAAGGGACTCAATCTACACCCTCCACAGCATCAGAAGCCTTCCTAGTTCTGTAAGTTGCATCATCTAGTACAAATAGTGGTCATCTCCATAACTGGCTTTATACATTCGTATCTAGGAAGCATTAGAAGTAATCACTAGATGTAGTTATAGGTATGTTGTGAGTTTATGCTATTTATTTTTATGCCTTATTAGACCCCATAGATACCCTAACTATTATTTCCCCTTTTGTAGATAGTCAGTTTGGAGTCAGCCCCTAGAGTCTTTTTGCAGCTTTCTCTGTATCCATTCAAGTTGGTGACTCTACCATTTCTAAGAGAGTCTACTGAAGTTGTCCAGTGTCAGTCTTATAGAAAGTCATTATAGCCAATCTCATAGAGCTAGATCTAGTAAACTTCTATGTCATATTTGGTATGTTCTCTTTATTCATTCTATGCCACGGTTGACTATTGGACCAAAGTTTTCAATTTATAGTTATCTAGCTGAGCCATTGATTGAGTGGAAGGGTAGTGTAGTTGTTCCTAGAGGTCATTTCATTTCTTACTTAAAGGCCCAAAAGATAATCTCTAAGAGGTGCATAAAAAATAAAAAATAAAAAAGGGGTGCATATACCACTTAGTTTGGGTTAATATATCTAAGTTTAAGACCCCCAGTCTCCATCTATTTCCTATATTCATCGAGTTACTAGATATCTTCCTTGAGGATCTACCCGAAATCTCTATGGATAGGAAGACAAATTTTGGAACAAATCTCATCTGAGGTACTCAGCCTATTATTATTTTTTCATACATAATGACTCCATCATAACCTATAGAAATAAAAGACTAGTTAGTAGACCTCTTAGATAAGGGTTTTATTAGGCCCAGAGTGTCTCCCTGGACGTCCCTGTCTTATTCGTGTGAAATAAAGATTCCTTATAATGTGTAGATTATCTTCAGTTGAAAAAAGTCACAATCAAGAATAAATATATGATTTTAAGGATTGATGACTTTTTCTATCAGCTTCAGGGTGCTACTCACTTTTCCAAAATTGACCTCAGGTCAGTTACCATCAACTTAAGTTCGAAGACTTTGGTGTTCTGAAGAAAAATTTCAGAACCTAATATGGCCATTTTGAGTTCGTGGTCATGTACTTCGATTTAATTAATAATTTAAAGATCTTCATGGACCTCATAAACAAGGTGTTCAAGTGAACTTGTCCCTATTTTTTATAGTCTTTAACGATGACATTCTAGTTTATTCCAGAAGTGAGGAGGAGTATGAAAACTATTTTAGAATAATCCTTTAGACTCTTAGAGACCATCATTTTGTTACAAATTCTTCAAGTGTGAATTTTTCCTAGGTCAGTTGCTTTCTTAGCCATATGATCTCCAGTAAGGGTATTTAGTTGATTCACAAAAAATAAAGTTGTCAAAAACTAGCCTAGACCCACATCTCTATCAAATATCTGTAGCTTCTTGGTTTGATTGGTCAGCACCATAGCTTTTCAGGGTTTCTCGTCCATAGATGCCCCCTTGACCAGTTTGGCTCCGAAGAGGTCAAGTTTAAATCGTCTGATCAGTGTGAGAGAATTTTTTAGGAGTTTAAAACAAAGTTGACTTCACTTCTAGTGTTGAACTTTCCAGAGGGTACAAAGGGCTTTGTGGTTTACTGTGATACTTCCTGATTTGGACTCGGGTGTGTCTTGATGCTAATAAATTCATATCTTATGCCTCTGACAGCTTAAGGTTCATGAAAATAACTCTCTAACTCATGACCTTGAGTTGTGTAATGCCCTAAATTTTCCATCTAGAATTTGATTCATTCTACATATGTGGCTAGGTACGAACCCAATAAGTTATTACTTGTTAATAGGTGGAAAACTCATTTTTAAAGTGTGGAAGTAGTACTTAATATGACTCAAAGTCACAAGAATCTCCTAATAAAGTTGAATTCAAAGCTTTTCTACCATCCTAGTTTTATTGTAGTTTCATGAATGATAAATAACAAATAATTATATCTCCTAAAATATGAGGAGTTATGTGTCCCATAAAAAATCAAATTAAAGGTCTCTTGGCCTAGTTTTTGATGCAATAAATGGCATGTTAATCCTAGGTTGGAGTAAAAATTTATGAACGTTTTACTAAGGTCCATGTTGCACTGCTTTGTTAGAGGCCTGCTACCTCAGCACTGCAGTAGGTGGAACAATGTTCCACTCATTCCAGGTAGTGAGCTTCACAACACAGGCTTATTACCAGGGAATAAGGTACGTGCCCTAGGCCTATTCCCAACGTGTATGTTTCATCTTTTTATTACTTTTTTCTTAAGTACTTTTTGGAAAACTTCTAACTTCCAATGGACAATGATACATTGTTTTAAGATCCCTAAGGACCCTATACAAGTCAAACACTTAACTAAATTTTCATTCTCTACATATTCACTCTCAAGCCAGAAGAAAAAAAGGGAGAAAACACGTACAGTTCCCCAAGTCCAAGTTAGGGTTTGTCAGTTTAAGGTTTTAAGGCTTTCTTCAGGGATTTTTCCTTCTCAACTACATAGGCTATTCAATTATGGACTCGTTCTATCCCTATATCTAAGTATTTTCTATAAAAGTTAAGTTAAGTTCAGGACTAGGGTGTTTATTCTACTTCTTATGAATTATTGTTTTGATCAACCTTTTAGTACTTTCATGCAAGTTAATTACAAAAAGTATGTTTTTCATGATTATCTTCATATTGCCCTGAAGTAGACTTTTTCAGTATTGTGAACTTTATAAAACTATGTATAGTTTTATAGGATCCCGTGATAAGATGAATTTATAAACTCCATGATTTCCATGAGCCACTATATTTGCAAGTATTATTAAGTTCTATTACCAGACAGCTTTCAAAACAAATTAAGCATGACTAGAGAATATTCAGAAAATTCAGTTAGAAAAATATTTTAAATTCAGTTAGAAAAATATTTTTACTAGTAATTTCATAGTTTTATGAAAAATTTCATTATATATGAGCCTATGGTATATTCATGCACTATATTAGTTTTGAGAGGAGTATTTAGCATCTAAAGGAACATAATTCCTCAAATTACATTATCCGAATAGGTTTTATCAATTGTCCTTGTGTAATTGCCCAAGTGGTTAGCCTAAGTGGTTTTTATGATTAATCCATTTCAGTTTATTAGTAACTTCTATATCTTGATAATATATAGGAGAACTATCACACTTTGAGATTATTACATTGTATTTCATACACTCACATGACATATGTTGGTTAAGAGAAACTCTTATTTGTTCTTGTTTTGTATTGGTTTATATTATCTTGATTTCAACATTTATAGTCTTTCAGCATGTGTTTCAGTAGTCAAGATTTTAGCATGGTCTTTATAGTTCGACTGTCATTCCAAACATGATACTCCAGTTTCAAAATGTATTTTAAATTTTATGACCTCATCATGACTTTTGTTTTAGAACACCAGTTTGAACCTCAGTTATCCTAATTTTTGGTACTTACTCCAATCTCATGATATTATTTTGCATAATCTTGATTTCTCAACTTTAGAATCATTTGTTTATAGCTAATACATATATAGTACTTATTTTGTGTACAGTACATTCTAAGTACTAACTATGTTTCGAAGTGCATCCTTTCTTGACGTAGTTTCAAGTGTACTCCTAATCTTATGACTAGTGGACTCAGCATAATTCATTCAACTATTGGTGAGCCCTCATCCTCCGGTGGCTAGTTGACCATCCATACTCAGCGTATTTTCTTTTTTATTTGGTTTTAGTATTAAGAGTTAGGTGAGGTCTTATCCCAGCAACTCATTAGTATTCGGTAGAGGTTTCATAGATAGTAAGTCGTCTGGTGTAGTCAGTTTTAAATAACTATTCATGTCATATAACAAAAGTGTATTTTACCTTGTTTTAATTTATTATGAAGTTCATATCATGCCCTAGATTTACCTATTATTGTTATTTTCATTATATGTTTCATGTCTTATGCCATGCCAAGTGGTTTGTTAGGGCCCTTGTGTTTTGAGTATCGGTTACGTCCAGGGTGTATGCTTGGGGCGTGATAAGATAGCAGTGATTGTATTGCCTTAAATAGTTATATAAATTACTTATATGGTATGAACATGGATGTTTTACTGAGCACAATATCTTGCAGTATGTGTTTAGTCAGAAGGATCTAAATCTTTGTCATAGGAGGTGGTTAGAGTTTCTCAAATATCATCCAAGAAAAACTAATATAGTGGTTGATGCCCTTAGCAAGTTATTTATGGGTATGTGGATCATGTTGTTTAGAGTAAGAGAGAGATGGCTAGGGAGATGTATAGGCATGCACACTTGGGGGTCAGGTTGATTGGGACAGATGGTGGAGGTATGTTTGTGTAAAATGCTTTAATGTCATTCTTAGTGGTGGATGTGAAAGAAAAAATAGGATAATAATCTGGTTCTACTTCAGCGAAAATGTATAGTCCAAAATTAAAAGATGTAGGTTTTATCCCAAGAGGGAAATGGTATGTCAGATATTAGCATCAACTTTGTGTTCCAGATGTTGATGAATTATAGCTAAAAATCTTGTATAAGGCTTATATTCCAAGTACTCCATCCATACTGGTGCTACTATGATGTACATGTATTTGAGAGAGGTCTACTGGTGGAATTGAATAAAGAGGGACATATTGATTTTATGGCTATGTGTCAAATTTTTAGTAGGTTAGGGTTGAGCACCAGAGATCGGAATGGGAGTTGCAGTACTTTGAGGTCCACGCTTAGAAGTGGGATGTGGTGAATATGGACTTTCCAACTAGTCAACCCGGTACCCGTAGCCAACATGATTTGATATAGGTGACATATACCAGATGACTAAGTTAGCTTACTCCTGCCTGTTTATACAAGTTATCCAGTAGAGGATTATGAGAGAATTTATCTTCAGGAGATCATCATGATGTATGGGGGTCCTCTATCCATTCTTTCAAACTGAGGTACATGGTTTACCTCCTAATTCTAGAAATCATTTCACAAGGGTCTTGGTACCAGTTTTATCTCAGAACAACTTTTCACCCGCAGACAAATGGTTAGGAAAAACGGACCATTTAGACCCTGGGATATGGTAAAGGAGCGCACAATCAATTTTAAGGGCAGTTAGGATTACCACTTGCCTTTGATAGAGTTTGTAAACAATTGCAACTATCACTCCAGCATTCAAATTTCCCCATTTGAGGCTCTTTATAGAAGGAGGTATAGGTCTTCCATTGGTTGGTTTGAGGTTCGAGAGACAACTAAGGTAGGGCCAAAGTTGGTTTATGATGTGACTCAAAAGATTTAGATCATCAGAGATATATTGAGGACGAATCAGAGTAGGAAGAAGTCTTATGCTAATATGAGAAGGTGTTACGACCCAATTTCTTGGATCATGAGGGCACCTACTATACCACAGTAGAAGAACCAACCTCATAGTCCAAAGCTGAAGCGAAGGACTATTATATCAAATACAAAAAGCACAAGTTTAATAAATAGTATATGAATGAATAAAGCGGAAGAAACATGAACAAAAAATAACTACACAAAACTCGGTATCAGTGTAATATGAAACATTAAGTACAGCATAAGGAATCAAAATGTCTAATGCAACTGTATCTCTGAAAATACATGGAGATCAAAATCAAATCAGTGCTGAAGAGAAGCTGGAAAAGTCGAATGCCAAGATCACCCTGAATCTCTAAAAATCAATTAAGTTTGCACGAACAGCGATCTATAATCAAGGTAGGGCATCTATACTCGGATACGCACAGGTACAAGTGTAGTATAGCTACAAGATGCAGAAGCAACCCGAACCCAATAGGCTTCGAGGGCCTACTAGGCACATAATTATTATAAAAGCAGTAAATAACGAAAGACAATAAATAGGTTCTCAGTAGAAAATTGTTTATCAAGGGAGCTAGTTACTCAAGTAGGTATCACGTAACAAATAGAATATTTATCGCTAGCTTATCACATAACAAGATCTCAGACAATTAAGGAAAATGTACCTGAAATCCATGCAATAGTATATGTGAATAATAATACAATAAACAGGAGACAAAAAAAGACAGGAGGAGAACATGGATGATATACCAGTAACCTCAAGTAGGGGATGAATAAATGAACAATAATATAAGGTAAAATATCCCACATAACATGTAGTATCAATTAACCAGTAGTGGTAGGAAACCCTAATCCTAATCCCAGTTGGATTGTGAAAACTGGGAAAAACAAGGGCCAAGTCCATACACAACA
>JBDJHY011024548.1:0-14300 GCA_039654485.1 Withania somnifera
GTATACGTTCACTATCTTTAAAACTTTATTGAGTATAGTTGTTTTATCCTTATTTCCAAGTTGGATTATTGTTCAATTCTTGAATTCTAGCTAGTTAATGCTCCGTGGTGTGTTTCCACCAAAAATGCACTTTTGGTCTGTTAGAATTAGACTTCAGATGCTCTTTTTAGACCCTTCGGAGTTTTCCCACTTTTGAAATAGTTGGTACAGATCATAGACCATCCCAAAGGCCCTGACCCCTGGTGATATCGTGCCTACTCCTTGAAGTCGCCCTGTCGAGTTTTGCCCCAGTGCCCAGGTATTCACCCTAGTAGAGTCCCACCTGCAGCCAAAAGGTCACCCCAATGGTCCCTTGCCCTCTATAAATAGGGCCTCACCCTTTCATTTCATCTTATTGCCTTTTACATTTTTAGTCTCTCCTTTGTCTTATTTTAGACCATGAGTTCCCCAAGCTGAGGGCTAGGCGCGGGTATATTTTGGTTATATTTTTGGGCTGCGTGGCCCACTTCCCGACCCATATTGCAATTTGCAATATGGGTTCTATTATGCATATTTTAATCCTTAGACTTGTAATTTTTTTAGTTTCGGGTGATATCAACTGTGTTAGAGCTTCAAAACTGTGATGTGCGTACTTTGAGAATTTTCGCTGGAATCCAGTTAGGCTAGATTTATTTTTGCATTATAGATTGGGTTGATATTATAATTCTTATGATATTTCTAGTTATGTGTGCTGGGTTGTTTAGGTTGATCATCGGTTTTTCTATTGATATTCTTATTATATTACAGGTGCCCGTGAAAGGGCATAGAGAGCGAAGTGTTGCATACCTGGTTCTTGGCCAACTGTGTGGAGGCCACTGATCCTGGGAACTATTTTAGCTATTTCCGATGAGTGTGGTGAGATGAGCTCTTAGCTGGTGGCTTTTTGCCGATCGTACAATCTATTTACTTTCTATTTTCATTATTATTCATTTTATTGTTGCTACATTATTGATACTCCTACATATGTTTACTGTTTGGTCTAGAGACTTGACACTGATGTTATGAGGACGAGGCTCAATTATTGGCACTGGTAGGGGTGTGTGTCTGATGTAGTTATCGACATTGAATGGTGGTGTGTGTCCGATGTTATTAACACTAATAAGGGGTGTGTGTATGATGTTGTTATAGAAACTAATAGAGGGTGTTTGTCTGATGTTGTTATTGACACTGATAGAAGGTATATGTCTAATGCTGTTATTGACACTGACAGGGGGTGTGTGTCTGATTTTAATTACTGGCGCTAACAGGGGGTGTGTGCCTGAGCTTGATACTATTCTAAAATTTACCTTTTTGCACCCCTGTGTATTTCTTTTGGTATGACGTGTGCTCACCAAGCTTAAGGAGGGAGTCATAGTGGGTTTTGCTGTGCTATTTGTGCTTATCGTTGGGATGGGGTGCTAGGTAGGTTTTGCTGTGCTATTTGTACTTACTGGTGGTATGGGGCCGGTAGGTTCTTTTTTGTTTACTTTTATTTTGCTTTTGTGGTATCCTTCTATTCGATCCTTATGTTTTGTTCTTGCGTATATTGTATAATGGTTAGTGGGGCTTACCTGAGCTAAAGCACAAATATGTTTCCTTACTTTTTTTTGGCTTTTGGATTTTGGACTCTGTAGAATGTATCTACTATGTTTAGTTCCGGTGGTTCTATGCTGGTACATTTGATATCTTACTTCTCAACTTATTATTAATTTTACTCCTCCTTTTACTATATCTTTACTCCATGGTACAGTTTCCATAGGCACCCTCCGTGCCACCGTCGCAGCCTGTTCAGCTATCGCCTGCCGCGCTGAGAGATTTATGTGGAAAATGCTCCAGATGTTAGATGGTACAATGGTAGACAGGCCACAGTCATCTGCGTAGGGAGCGGTAAAGAGTATATCACCTCCCCCAGCTTCTATAGCTCCAGTACCTCCACCAATAGTACCACTAGTTGACTACTTCTACTGCCCCTACACCAACACAGATGCTCTACCCATGTGTATGGACAAGTCCCATGTCCTTTGTCGAGAGGCCGTGCAGATCGATGACACCTTGGCTTATATTGAGGAGCCTGATGCTATTATAGAAAGGGATGTTAGGTACCTCAGGTATAAGAAGATTTTAGTAGTGAAGGTTCTTTAGGCTCATCGACTTGTCGAGGAGGCTACCTAGGAGACAGTGTGAAATGCGGGCAAAGTATCCACATTTGTTTGAGCCTTTAGATTCTACTCCATCCTTGACTTTTGAGGACGAAAGTCCTTTTTAATGGTGGATGTTGTAATGACTCGTTCGGTTATTTCCTTGCTTTCGGACTTTTTTATGCTTAGTATTGTCTAGTAGTTGCCCTAAGTCATTTATGACTTTTGTATTGTTGGAGCTTCAAGCACACAGTGCACATATCTCGGGGACTTTTATCGGCTCCTAGTTAAGCTAGGTTTATTTATATGCATTGTTGACTAGGCTACTATTTTGTGCTTCTGATATGGCTAGTATTAAGGTTTGGGCTTCAGGTTGATTTTTATATTTTTTGCTGATATCCTTATTAAATTTCGGGGGGCGTGAAAGGACATAGAGGGTGAAGGGTTGTATTCCCCGGTCCTGGCCTCACTACATGGGGGCCACAGACTTTGGAACTATTCGAGTTGTGGTATGAGTAGTGTGGTGTGATAAGCTCTTAACTAGTGGACTTTGGATGATCCTAGACTTAGGTTACTTTTCATTATCATTATTATCAACATTGTTGTTGCTATATTGTGCTAAGGAACCTATATATTATTGTTTGGGTTGAGTTTGGAATTGATGGGGAAAAGACCCTACATTTTAATAGAGCATCACTCCGTCGGGGAGCAGACGCTGAGTTTGTAAAAGATATGGCTTAGGCCTTACATATTATTAGGGGTACGGTCCTCCTGGGTACGAACCCTGAGTTTGGCACTGATGGGACACAGACCCTACATTTGATTAGAGGCTCGGTCCTTTGAGATGCAGACCCTGACTTTTAAAATAATGGGGCGCAGACCCTATATTTTATTAGAGGTGTGGTCCTCCAAGGTGTGGACCCTGATTTTGGCACTGATGTGGAACAAAGCCTACATTCGATTAGAGGCGCGTTCCTCTGAGGTGCGGACCCTGAGTTTTGTACTGGTTAGGCAGTGGCTTAGATATTGACGCTTATTGAGAGGATGGTGTTGACACTACATGATAATGCTCTATGTTAATTTTTTTTCTCCCTATACATTACCTTCGTATTGTTTGTGCTCACCAGCCTTAAGGGGGAAGTCACAGTGAGTTTTGTTGTGTTGTTTGTACTAACCAATGGTATGGGATGCCATATAGGTTTGTTTGCTTACTTTTTGTTCCTTACTTTACTGTATTCCACCATTCAATCCCTTACATGTAGTGCATATTTATATATTCTTATGGTTACTGAGTTCTTGGCTTAGCTGGAACACAGGTACGTTTCCTTACTTTGATTTCTGGTTTCCGAGTACTGGTCACTCTGAATCATGTTCACAATGTTTTTTTTCCTGTATATATGTTCTTTCACTTTATATATCTTACCGTTCTGCATATCTATTAGTTTTACCTCTTTCCTACTACCGTTGAGCTATTTTACTTCTTCTCCTTATTACTTGTATTTTATTTTTGCAGCATCGACCTATAATGCCTACTAGGTACATTATTTGGTAATTATGATACATTTTTGTATCATTTTCGTGGTGAAAATACTGATATGTGTTATCAAAGATGTTGTGATAGTACAGAGTGGATACAACGGGTTGTGGAGTATACATTGAACTTTGCTTCCCAGCCAATTGTGGTTTCCTTCATATCAACGTGCTTTATTTAGTTTTTTGCAGGACCTGTGTTGTATTACTTTTGTAGGAGTTGCTTTGTATTTCTATCTTTTGAATATTCTGTATAGTCTCTCCATAATCCATTGACACTAGGTTTTGGAATTCGGGTTGTGTATGTGTTTCTTCTGCTTCTGTTCCTTTATGTTTCTGCCTTTGTGTTGTCTCTTTGTTTGATGATTCAAGTGTTTATATCCCATTGCGTGTAGCCCGGTCTATAGGGTTAGGCTTGTTTATAGGGGAGTTGTAGATGTCATCATGACCGAATGTTTGGCTCGTGAAAAAGTTGTATCAGAGCTTAGGTTATCCGGTCTATTTTACCTTAGAGCAAGTACCTAGTAGAGTCTTATGGATCAGTGTGTCGATGTCCGCATCCGATCTTTGAGGGTTTACGGGTGCCTTAGGAACAACTGCCTCTTTTAAATCCTATTTTGCATTGTTATCCGTACTTATTATGGAAACTTACCTTGGCTTTAATCCTTCATAGATGGTCAGTACCAGAGGGTCTTCAGTGGATCAGGACCCTCTGCTAGTCAGTCAGGAGGGGAAGGGGAGGACTCTTCGCCAGTCCCTACTGTCCCAACTATTTCACAGTCATAGACTCCCCTTGTACCACAGCCGCAGCATGTTTATCCACAACCTACCACGTTAATAGACCTATTGTGGTAGATGCTCCACATGTTCGATAGTGCATCAGCAAACAGGCTGCATCTATCTGTTTAGGAGCAGTGCAGGGTGCACCACCTTTCCTAGCTTTTATAGCTCCAGCACAACTACCAGCAGTACCACTGGCTGTATCGTTTCAGACTACTGCCACTACGCCTAAACAACACTCTCTCCTACTTTCCCTGCATTTATGGTGGGAAAGATATTGGACCATTTTCTAATGATTGACCCTACCAGGTTTCCGGGAGCATAGGGGCAAGACCCTCATGAGTTTGTTACTGTATGTAAGAAGGGCTACAGACTTTAGAGCTTCTGGATTCGAACAGTGTAGACTTTATCTCTTATCTACTTGAGGGTGCCTCCAGTTAGTGGTGGAGAGTGTTTCGATATTGTAGACCGCCAGGGTGATCTCCAGCTACTTATGGACAGTTCAGAGAGGCATTTCTAGCTAAGTATGTGCATAAGAGTTTCTGTGAGGCATTGCAAGTGCATTTCGAGGGGTTGAGACAGTGTTCTATGATGGTAGCGGAGTATGAGTAACGATTCATTTATTTGTCCAGGCAGCCAGGGACTTGATATCTACTAAAGAGGAGCGAATTCTTCACTTTGCACACGAGCTGAGACCTTACTAGAAGGGCTATGTTAGGTTACATATGGTGCTAGAAAAGTCATTCTTAGATGTTTCTTACCATTCTCGTCATATGGGTATTTTGACTCTCTAGGCCCAAGGGGGAGCGAGAAGAGGCAGTGTCATCAGGGCGGATTTTCAAAATCCAAGTCAGAGGGTCGTGATTTTGGTCGAAGATCTTTCATGACCTAAAATTTCGGGTCATCATGCCGTCTACACCCCTATTTTGGACAAGCCTAACCCTACAACCTGAAGCTATGAGCAATGGACTATAAGTGCTGAAAATGACCAATGCAACAAAGGAAAGCATAAAAAATACATAATAACGGAAGCCAACTGGGGAATAATACAAGACCTGAATCCCAAAACCTAGTTGCAGAGGCATATCGAGCTACTATGTATAAAAAGCGAAAGATACAAAATACAAATCTCCTATAAAAGATAATACAATGAACGGCCTTCTTTGGACCGAATAAAGCAAGCTAGATTCAAGGAAATAACGATTGGGTTAGACGGCAAAGCTCATCATAATATCCACAAATCATCTAGGTCTACTCTGCACGATCACGGCATCGCTAATAACCTTATCGGTATGTGCTCCACAAAAAAAGGTACAAAAGTGCAGAATGAGTACCAAAAAATATACCCAACAGACATCATCAACCTACTAGGTTAAATTATAATGCAAGTAATAAAGCGAGTAAGTAGAACAGGTCGATAATAGTAAAGAAATCGTAAAAGAAGTAGTAAAACTAATAATAAGAAGAAGAGTAAGATATCGAATGTACCAGGATAGAACTGCAGGACCTAAACATGGTAGATATAGACTACAGAGTCCAAAATCTAAAACCTAAAATGAGGTAAGGGAACATACTTGTGCTCCTGCTCAGTAAAACACCACTAGTCATGATACCATATACACAAGGACCATGAATAAATATCGAATAGAAGGATACCCCTAAATGAGGAATAAGAAGTAAACACACAAAACATACTGGCATCCTATACCATAGGTAAGTACAGACAACACAACAAAACCTACCTAGTGCCCCATCTCACCAGAAAACACAAACATCACAGCAAAACCCACTATGACTCCCCCTTAAGACTGGTGAGCACACACCATACCTAAAGAAATACACATGGGCGCAGGAAGGTAAAGTAGAAATATATTAACCTCAGGAGCACACTCCCTGTTAGTCCCAGTAATCAACACCATACACACACCCGCTCTCAATGTCAATTACAATATCGGATACACACCCCCTGTCGGTGTCAATAATAATATCGGTCATATATACCCCGTCTATAATACACAAAGTAAACCTAGCCTACCAGGACACTATTGGAAATCCTTGAAGTGTGCACACCATAAATCTGAAGCTCCAACATAGTCAATATCACCCTAAACTAAGATATTACAAGTCCAGGGATCAAGATATGAATAATAATACCCAATATTGCAATTAGAAACACGGGTCGGGAAGCAAGCCTGACAACCCTAAAATCAACCTAACCATACAAGCGTGTGGCCCTCAGCTCGGGGGACTAGTGATCAATAAATGAGCTTACGGAGATATCGAATTGAAAGGATAAACTAGGTCTAAAGTAATTAACTAAAAACATTTTGTACAATTAAATAAAAGCAAAAATAATGAGAATTACCCCAAAAACATAGAACTGCGAACTCCCACGGTCACCTTCACAACACCACACAACTTAAAACACCTCAAACCAGCAAAAAAACCCCAAACCTACACTAAATAATGAAGTTGCAAAAGCTAGAAATAAAATGGGGTGATGCCCTATTTATAGGCAGCAGGAGTTGCTAGGCACCTTTTGGGTTGTAGGCACACCCCGCCAGAAAGGTTATCGGGGTGCTGAGGCAACCTTTTCTAGGTCGACCCTTTAAGCACAAGGGTAGCCTCGCCAGGACAACAAGTCCATGCATACAATCACATTAGAATCTAAAATAGCTAGCTCAATCAAATCAACATATGTGTCCTAACACAGAATAGTCACCAGACACGACCTGTATACCCGATCCACCACTAGGGTTGCACCCACTGGGGTAGATATAATTTAAGGTATAAGAAACCACTCACTATCAACACCAATCTAGAAAAAAAAGATAAAAAAAATGTATGAGAGGGTAGAACCTGGATTAAAGAAAGTTAGTGCAGAAGACCCAAATACAGAGAACGTACCGATAACAACTGCACTGGAGGCTTTGGCCTCGGCCTTGTTAGGAATATCATAAATATGGTGTTGTTCCCTCTCCCACTGTAAAGTTGTGTCTCTGCATGTACCTCTAGCCACCCGACCTCTTCCCCTGGCTCCCCAAAAGGCTGGTGGCCCACCTATTGCTGGTGGCACTATCTGTGATAGCTAAATAAGTAGTACTATGGCCTAAGAGGACCTACGCTTGGGACAAGCCCAAGCATAGTTTCCCTTTCCCCCAGACTTATAACAAACATCACTTACCCTAGGCTGGGAACGGGACCCCTCGACAAAACTTCATAAACTTAAAATTAGGCCCATGGCGGGTAGGCTGCTAACTGCGCTTCTAGAAGACTATTGCTGTCAGCTCGACTGAAATCTCTAGTCAAAACCACAATTCTCTGACTTGGAAACTGAAAACCCACCCTAATAGTGCTACCTTTTCTCGCTACCCCCTTGGGCCTATCGAGTCAAGGTCTCCATATGATGAGCATTGTCAGAAACATCTTGAAACAACTTCTGAAACACCAGAAGTAACTCAACATAGCCCTACAAATAAGGCCTCAGTCCCTAAGAAAAGTGGCGAATATGCTCCTCCTTAAAAAATATCAGATCTCTGGCTTGTCTGGATAACTCAATAAATTGAGTGTCATACTCTAGGACCGTCATCGAACCCTGCGTCAATCCCTTGAACTGTGCCAGTATGCCTCATGGACACTCTAATGAACATACTAAGCTAGAATGCCTCTCTAAATTGTCTCCAAGTAGGCATAACTGACCCTGGCAGTCTGCGTTCCCAAGATGTCCGCCACCATCGACTGGCGGCACCCTCAAAAAGATAAGATGTGAAGCCCACCCCGTGTGAATCTATGAGCACTAATATTGAAAGTTTCTCCTCACAAACATTAACAAACTCATGGGGGTCCAGCCCCCGTGCTCCTGAAAATCTAGGAAACTCACAAGATATGGTTCAACATCTTTCGGACCTTAAATACGGGTATAATTGGAGCTAGTGCTAGTGGAGGGGAAATGGTAGTAGTCTAAAGTGGTGTAACTGGTGCTGCTTCTGATGGCTGTGCTAGAGATACCAAAACTGGGGAGGAAGTACACCCTCTGTTGCTCCTGAAAAGATGACTGCGACCTGTCTATCATTGTATCGTCCACATATAGAGCATCTTCCACTATAAATCTCTAATCATGGCATGTGGTAGCTAAATAGGTTGTGACGGTGGCATAGAGGGTGCCTGTATCTATGAAGTAGCTAGGGCAGTAGAAATGGGCGAGCATCCTCCCCTACCCCTTCCTAACTTCCTAGGGGATCGTCTCGATCTATTTAAGATCCTCTAGTGCATACCATCTACAAAGGAATGTGGTCAAGGTAAGTTCTACAAGGGGACGAATAAAAATGCATGATAGGATTCAAAGAAAGATAGTGTTTCCTAAGGTACCTTGTAGCCTCCCAAAGATCAGATGAGGATGTTTACACACCGATCTGCAGGACTTTACTAAGCACTTGCTCTAATACCTATGAGACCGGTAAACCTAAGCTTTGATACCACTTTGTCATTACCCAAAATCTCGGGTCATGATAGCGCCTACTCCCCTTGTCTGGACAAGCCTAACCATAAAGCCTAGAGCTATGCGCAACGGGAAATAAGCACTCAAAATGACAAATTAGCAAAGGAGAGAATAAGCAATACATAATAATCAAAGCCAACAGGGAATCATACAAAACCCGATTCCTAAAACTTGGTGTCAGAGGTATATGGACCTACTATACAAAATAAGAAAAAGATACAAAATACAAATCTCCTGTAAATATAATACAATGCAGGGCCTTTTGTGGACCGAATAAGCCAATCTAAAGTCAGGGGAATCACGATTGGTTCACACAACAAAGTTCACCTTAGTCTCTGCAAATTTGCTAGGTCAACTCTGCATGATCACAAAGTCGCTGATAAACCCTACCAGTATCTGCATCATGGAAAAAGCTACATAAATACATCATGAGTACTAAACAAGGTACCCAACAGACATCATCGGCCGACTGTGTTAAAATATAATGTGACTAATAAAGCAAGGGAGTAGAGCAAGTTGATAATAGTAAAGAAATCATAAAAGAAGCAGTAAAACTAATAATAAGCAGAAGAGTAAGATATCGAATGTACCAGTATAGAACTACAGGAACTAAATATGGTAAATATAGACTACAAAGTCCAAAATCTAAAATATTAAATGAAGTAAGGGAACATACATTTTCTCCAGCTCAGTCAAACTCCACTAGTCATAATACCATCTATGCAAGGACCATGAATAAGGATCGAATTGAAGGATATCATAAAATGTGGAATAAGAAGTAAACACATAAAACCTATAGGTTCCCATACCACCAGTAAGTAAAAATAGCCCAACAAAACCTACTTGGCGTCCCATCAAGCCTATAAGCACAAACAACATGGGAAAACCCATTGTGACTCCCCCTTTAAGACCGGTGAGTACACACCATACCTAAAGAAATATATAAGGTGCAGGAAAGGTAAAGCAAAATAGTATAAGCCTCAGGAACACACCCCTTGTCCATGAAAATAATAAAAATTGGACACACACTCCCTATCAGTGTCAATAACAACATCAGATACACAACCTCTTTCAATGTCAATAATCGGGCCTCACCCTTACTACCTCAGTGCCAAGTCTCAGACCAAATAGTAGATATATGTAAGAGTATTAATACAGCAGCAGCATAAGATAAATTACAACAAAAATGAAATGTAAATGGAGTCTAAGGTTGGCCAAAGGGCACCATCTCAGAGCTCATCTCACCACACTCATTGCATATAAGAGAAAAATAGCTCCCGAGGTCAGTGGTCTCCACACGGTGGAACCAGGACTCAGGCATACAATCCTTCCCACTCTATACCCTCATCATGGGTCCTCGAAATCAAACCAAAATATCAATAAAAGAAATTAGGATCAACCTAAATATCCTAGCCCGCACTGCTAGCCATACCACAAGTACAATAATATCAACACTGTCTATAAAGCACAAAGTTAACCTAGCCTACCTGGACGCCGACAAAAATCCCCAAAGTGTGCACATCACGGATCCAAAGTTTGTTATCACCCAAAACTAATAAATTACAAGTTCAGGGATAGAAATATGAACAACAACACCCAATATTGAAATTAGCAACCCAAGTCGGGAAGCTGGCCCCACAGTACAAAAAAATTACCTAAACATACTGGTGCATAGCCCTTAGCTCAGGGGACTTGTGGTAAAATAATAAGCCTAGGGAAATATCAAATCAAAGGGTAAAACTAGTTCTAATGTAATTAAATAAAAACACTTTGCACAACTAAATAAAAGCAGAAATAACAAGAATTACCCTGTAAACTAAGCATTGCGAACTCGCACAATCACCCTCGCAATTGCCCATAACTCCACATAGCTTAAAACACCTCAAACCAACCCCAAAACGACAAACCCAAGCTAAATAACAAAATACCAAAAGCTAGAAATGAAAGGGGGTGATGCCCTATTTATAGGCAGTAGGGGCTCGTTGGGGGTGTATGTTTTTGCTGTTGGCGAACCCTCGCCAGGGAGATTGCCTGGGTACTAGGGTAACCTACATGAACAAGGCCCTTAGGGCATAAAGACAACCTTGCTAGGACAACCCAAGAGTCGCTGGGGTGGTCTATGAAAATGGGAAAAACTCCATGGCATCTAAAATGAGCATCTGGAGTCCAATTCCAACAAACCAAAAAAACAATTTACTGGAAAACAAACCACAGACTTAACAAAATTGATAAAAAGGAAAATTTAAGACATTTAAGAGATAAATACCCCAAAGAAAAAAGGATCAATAGGGAGCCTAAATAAGGAGTTCCACAAACCTACTAAAAATACGCCTAGGTAACCCAGGAGGCAAGCCAATTGGTTAACTAGCCCAAAATTGGCCTTCTGGAATTGACAAAATCAATGAAATCCTGATCTGATGTTTTGATCATCAAAATTCTACCCATGCTCCAAAATGAGATTCAGCAAAGCTGAATTTCCACAAAACAACCCAAACTCAAAACCAAATTCCCAGGATACGAAATTAAGGTCCATCTAGACCAAAGTTGGTATTCCTGAGCTAACTAAACTTTCAAAATTTTATTCTGATTCTATTAACTACTATTTCACTCTCTAGTTCTACCATTAAAAACTAAAACTTCAAAGAGGAAACTGATATAACAAGCAAACAAGTCACCAGGGCACTGAGCTACTGGTCCCAGCAAGTCATAAATGACCTTGGGCAACAACAAACAAGCTCTAACCACAGGAAAATTTAAAATGCAAGGAGATGACCAAGCGGGTCATTACACATCCACAACTAAAAAAGACTTTCATCCTCAAAATTCAATGAAGGCATAGTACCTGAAGACTCGAATAGATGTGTATACTAGGACCACATATCATGCTTTGTCTCCAAGGTAGCCTCCTCAACTGGTCGATGTGCCCAACAAACCTTCACTACCAAAGTCTCCCTATACATAAGTTGTCTCACATCTCTGGCTATGATAGCCTCAGGCTCCTCAATACAGGTCATAATTTCATTAATCTACACATCCTCTAGATGAAGGACATAGGATGGGTCTAGTACATTGAGGCGGACCATCGATACATGAATAACTAGATGGACTATGGCTAACTCAGGTGGCAAGGCAAGTATGTCAGCAACCTCTCCCACTCTCTGAAAGATCTCGTATGACCCAATGAACCGAAGCTAAGATTTCCCCGCCTATAAAACCTCATAATTCCCTTCATGGGAGAGACTCTAAGGAAAACCAATTCACTAATACTGAACTAAAGGGGTTGAAGCCTTCGATCTGTGTAAGACTTCTGCCTACTTTGGGCTGCCTGCGGCCTATCCTGAATAAGTCTAACCTGATCTGTGGTATTGTGGAGCCAATATTTCCCAACTACCTCCAATATAAAAAATACATGCATGCAATATATCTTGAACTACCTAAATGGTTCTCTTGGACTGCCCATATGTCTATGGGTGAAAACTTGTACTCAAATCAACCATTGTAGCAAACTCTCTTTCAATCAACCTCCAAAACCATGAGGTAAAATGTGTACCTTGATTAGATATGATAAACACAAGTACCCAACAAAGTCTAACCAACTGACCAACATATAACTCAGCCAACCTCTTTCTACCCCAAGTCAAATGATTTGGTAGGAAGTGAGTTGACTTGGTCAACCGATCCATGATGACCCATATGTAATCAAACCCTCTAGAAGTGTGGGGAAGGCCTGTGATGAAGTCTATAGTAATCCGTTGCCACTTCGTCTCAGGGATAGGGAGCCTCTACATCTCACTGCTCGGCCTCTGGTGTTCGAACTTTACCTACTGACAGTTCAAACACCGAGACACAAAGGATGCAATAGACCTCCTCATATCTCGCCACTAGTAATGCTACCTCAAATCACAATACATCCTCGAAACACCCAGATGGATAGAGTACCTAGAGCAGTGGGCCTCACGCAACAAAGTCTGAATAAGGTCACCAACCCTTGGAATAGCAAGGCAGCCATGAACCCATAATACACCATCAATATCTATACTAGCCCAATCAAAATCACCTAATAGGACCCTCTCCCTTAACTGAACTAGACGTGGGTCCTCATACTAGCGTTGTCGAATCTAGTCAATAAAAGATGATCTAGGCTCAATACAGGTAATAAATTGCTCTGGCACTGTAAGGTCCAACCTAACCATCATACTGGCCAAGAACTACACATCCTGAGCTAGGGGTCTCTTAAAAACAGGTGTTGCGAATAGGCTACCCATACTCACCACCTTTCGACTCAACGTGTCACTAACCATGTTAGCCTTGCCCGGATGGTAGAGAATAGTAAAGTTGTACTCTTTTAGAAACTCAACACACCTCCACTACCTCAAGTTAAGCTCCTATCGAATCAGAATTTACTACAAGCTGCAGTGATCAGTGAATACCTCGTAGTGAACCCCATATAGGTAATGCTTCTAGATCTTAAGCTTGAAAACTACTGCCGCCAACTCCAAATCATGGGTGGGGTAGTTGCTCTTGTGATCCTTCAATTGCCTTGATGCATACTCTATAACATGGCTCTGCTGCATCATAACACAACCTAGACCGACGTCCGAAGCATCATAATACACAGTGAATGACTGGTCTCAACAGGTAGAACAAGAACCGAAGCGATAGTCAGCAACTCTTTTAGCTTCAAAAAGCTGACCTCACACTCAGCTAACCACTGGAAGGGAACATCCTTCCGTGCCAGTTTAGTCAAGGGGGCTACAATGGAAGAGAAGCCTTGAACAAAACGACGATAATACCCTGCTAACCCCAAGAAGCTACGAATCTCAGTGAAGAATGTAGGTCGAGGCCAATCACAAACTACTGCAACCTTAGTCGGATCAACACTGACGCCTGCACCCGATACCACATGGCTTGGAAATGAGATGAAATCTAGCCAAAACTCAAACTTTGAGAACTTAGCATAGAGTCACCCAGTCCTCAAAGTCTACAACACAATCCTCAAGTCATCCTCATGCTCAGCTGGAATCCACAAGTAAACAAGTATATCATCGATAAGGACAATCACAAATATATCCAAATAAGGCTAAAACACCTGATTTATCATATCCATCAAAGCTATAGGGGCATTAGTCAGCCTAAATAATATCACTAGAAACTTGTAATGCCCATACCTCATCCAAAAAGCTGTCTTTGGGACATCTGTAGCCCAAACCCTCAACTAGTAGCTCAAATCAATCTTAGAGAACATCATTGCTCACTGAAGCTGATCAAACAAATCATTAATGCGAGGTAGAGGATACTTATTCTTAATAGTCACCTTGTTTAGCTGCCGATAATCA
>JBDJHY011024658.1:0-13771 GCA_039654485.1 Withania somnifera
ACAACATCCTTGCTGGTTAATTTGGTCAAAGGTGCTGCAACCAATGAGAACCTTCCATAAAGCATTGATATTATCTAGCCAAACCCACAAAACTATGAATCTCAAAAGTAGAAATCGGCCTCGGCCAATCATGTACCACCTGAATCTTTGTTGGATAAACTTTAATTCTAGCCTTGGACACTACATGTCCCAAAAAGCAATGGACTCTAACTAAAACTTTCAATTTGAGAACTTAGCATAAAACTTTTGTTCCTTTAGTGTTTGGAGGATCAACCTCAAGTGCTTCTCATGATCGAACTTGCTTCGTGAATGCACCAAGATGTCATCAATAAAAACAATCACGAACGAGTCCAAATAGGCTTAAGCACCCTATGCATCAGGTTCATAAGAGTTACTGGAGCATTGGTCAACCCAAAGGACATAACCAGAAACTCATAGTGACCATAAATGGTCCTTAAAGTTGTCTTAGGTATATCCTCGGCCCGAATCCGCAACTGATGGTAACCAAACCTGAAATCAATTTTTGAGAACACTGGTGCACCCTGAAGCTTATATAATAATTCATCATTCTCAGCATTAGATATTTATTTTTCACCATAAATTTATTCATATACTGATAATCAATGCACATTCTCATTGTACCATCGTTCTTCTTCACAAAAAGAACTAGTGCACCCTAAGATGACACACTGAAACAGACAAAGCCTTTATCTAATAAATCTTAGAGCTGAACCTTCAGCTCTCTCTACTCTGCAGGAGCCATACGATATGGATTAATAGAAATGGGGTTAGTGCCCAACTCTAAGTCAATAAAAAAATTGACTCAGGAGCAGGAGTATTGGCCTGAATATCACAAACATATGCTAAGCATGCCAAACACCCTCTCCCTACTAACCTCCTAGCTTGTAGGCAAGAAATAAAGCATGTTGGTGTACTGCTACTAGAACCATGGAACACAACCGGAGGTGAACCTGGTACTACTAAGGTGACAGTCTTGGCATAACAATCCAAAAAAACATGATGAGGGGACACTAATCCCCACACACGATAATATCAAAGTCTACCATGTCTAGCAATATTTAGTCAACCCATGTGTCTAATCCAACAACAGTAATCAAATATGATTGGATCGCCCGATCTACTACTATAGAATCCTCTACCGAGGTAGCAACATACATAGATATAGATATCACATCACAAGGAAACCCCAAACTGGCGTAAAATAAGATGACACGTATGAACAAGTAGACCCAGGGTCAAATACTAGTGACACAGGTATAGAACATACAGAAATAAAACTAGTAATCACAGCATCCGAGGCCATAGCCTTAGGTCTAGCAGGAATAGCTTATAATTTGGGATTACTGCCATGACAACCACTACTGCAACCACCGCCCCTATCATACTAGCCACTACTTCTATAACCACCTTGTTCCCCGCCTCTAGCCGGTGGAGGCACTGATCTTAATGGTTATGATGATTGAAGAGCAGGCTAAATAGTGCCCTTCGACGGACAAGCTCTAGCATAATGGCCCACAAGGACACACTCATAACATGGCCCAGATGGCCCACTCTATCGGTCTCCTCTTCAAAACCTATCTGACCACCCTGATGCGATGATCCAGCTTCTCAGGAATATTATGTAAGAGATGGAGATAAAGCCTATAATAATGCCTGCACTGGCCTGCTAGATAGGCCCTATAACTGATGAAACTGACTGTGGTGCCCATAACGGGACCCACTATTACCTCTTTAGTGTTGCTTTCTCTTCTCACTGCACTGACATGACTCACAATAAAGGGCTTCCATCGAACTAGCGTGATCCACCACAGCATGAAATGCATAACCATCAGAAACTAATAATGCTACTGCCTCGTGGAACCTATCTTTCAACCCATATGCTAACTAACATACACTCTCTACCTCTGTAGGCATAAACTCTACCCCTACACTAAAAGCTAATGAAATTTAGCCTCATACTCTAAAACAGACATGGAACCCTATTCAAGACTTCTGAACTCTTCCCTCAGTGCTCCCTCTCAAACCTAGAGATGAATTTCTTCATGAACACTTCATAAAATTCAGCCCAAGTCGACTGTGATGAACCTATGGGTCTGTAAATTACAAATGCTCACAACCACTACTTTACCGCATCATGCATCTAGTAGGTGGTATAGGCTACATCATGGGTCTCTAATACACACATGTTGGTCAATCTTTCTTCATATTCAACTATGAACTCGTGAGTATCCTCCCTTAGTACTCCAATAAATCTGGACGGATCAAACCTTAAGAACCTGGTTAGGAGCTTCTACTCCGTGTCTGTCATAGCTGGATCAACCCTGTAGTATGAAGCCGAAGCGGAGGACTATTGTATCAATTGCAAAAATCACAAGTATAATAATCAAAAGATAATTAAAATGAGGAAGTTTAAGAATCAAGTAAATACCCAAAACCCGGTATGAGTGTCAAGCAAAACACTAAGTATAGAAACAAGAAATCAAAAATATCTAATAAAACTGTGTCTCCAAAGTACATGGAAATCAAACATGAGTGACAAAGATAAGGAGAAGCAGGTAAAAGTTGAATGCAGACGTTAAGCTCACCCTGAATCTCTGAAGTAAAAAATGTAAACTACAGGAATAACTGGTTGTGATCATGGTTGAGAACCTATACTCGGATTTGTACATGTGCAAGTGTATTAAGCTATAGAAGCAACCCATACCTAGTACGATTAGAGGGCCCACTAGGCATATAACAATAATAAAAGCAGTAAATAACGAAATACAGTAAAGGGGTCACAGAAACAAGTAGTACGACAAAGGAAGCTAGTTACGCAAATAGGAATCAACATAAGTAGATATGTATCGCTAACTAATCACATAAAAAAATCTCAAGAAATAAAGGAAAATGCACCCGGAACCCTTGCACACTATCTCTGAACAATAATATAATAAAATAGGAATCAAAAGCAGCTACGAGTAGAACATGGACGGTATATCAGTAACCTCAAGTTAAAGAAAAGATGGTTGAACGAGAATCCAAGGCTCAAATTCCCACATAGCATAAAGTAGCAATTAACCAACAATAACAACTAAGTGGTAATAAGAATAATAAGGTTAATGCAAAAAATTTGCTGACAAATCCCCTAAAAATAAGTACAGCGTACACCAAAAAAACACACTCAATGTAGGCCTTACATCTCAGCTAGGGTACATTAAAGAAAAGAAGTGCAGGAAGTAAACACAATACATGAAGTAAGTAGTCCTATGTAAGCAACTCCTTCGGTACCCGTGAATCTAGCAGGTAGAACCCATGAAAGGTTAACCTAAATTTCTCGGTGTATATTTATATCCCCGTACTCCATATACCTCCCCCTCTGTGTCCCGTGGAAGCTCGAAGAAAAGTCTATAAGGTGTCTCAACACGTATAATTTCTAATGTCATCATAACCTCACATCCCAAATCACAGAGCCTCAAAGGTCTCAATAGTCTGGCATCTCGTGCCTAATATCAATAGTACTATTAAGCCGTCTTTGGAAAGTCAGGCATTCAACACCTTAATGTATAGTTGTATCACCAATATCCTTGATAAATCGGTATCCTGTATCCCATATAAGTAATAGGATAGATCAAAAAAGTTGTACTCATTGTCGTACGATAATGGTCTCAAGTACCTGTGGCTATACTCACTGGCGATTTTTGGTCGGACTCAAGTGCCAACATTAAGTAGTCAAATTATATTTCCTGGTGCCAGGGTGTAAAACCTGGGCTAAAACAAGTAAAAATAGTAGTATTATCGGGTGGTCTATACCACGTCAAGTCTAAATCAGTAAAAAGGCAATTTACCTATTTTATTATTAAATATTCCACTTCCTCAACTTATTTCGTTATTCATCATGATTATGAAATCTGTCTTTAGACTATACGGCTCAAAAATCATGTGGTGATATGGACCCATCCCCAATGCACTCTCATCGGAGCCATAGGCCCAACCTCTCCTGTTATGAATGCACAACATATCAACAAGTCTATACATCCACCTATGATCATGTAATATCAATACCCTATGTACTGTATAGGTATCTTTAATCAATTTCTAGGTCACAAAACCATATCAATCGAATGCCCAAAATATAAATTTCAACATGGAATGGAAGAAAGAATGGTACAGGGTTTCTATGCAACATAGATAACACACCTATAGATGCTATTTTGTACAATTATTATAGTTATAAGCCTAGAGATAAACCCTCGGAGCCTACCTATTGTCTGACAATAAAGCATTGCAATGTCACGAATCTTACTCTGACTTACGTCAAATGATCTCCAAATGATCTAAAACTTGCGCCAAAGTATTCTATATGTTAATACGAGTCTAACGGTATTTTTTATAAAGTTTTGGAATGGGCCTAAAATGGGCTTGCAAGGCGTGCTCACTGGAACTGAAAATAAACTTCACTATGGGGTCCCCAATGACATTAGGAACCCGTGCTCCAAAATTGACAATAATTTGAGTGTGGGAAGGGCTTCAAAATAGCCGGGGATAGATTTGACCCAAACGGGGTTAAAGAAACGATGTTTATTGATAAAACATGTGAATTATGATGTATTAATGATCCTAGAAGCAATGTATATTCAATTATCAAAGAATTACTCAAAAATATAAGGGTTGTGGATGATTTTTACCAATTTCAACACTTGGAGCCATTAATGGTGGAAAATAAGAAATTAAAGAATTTCAAGACATAATTTGAAGAAGAAAATTACCAAATTCCGTAGAAGTTGAAGGAAACAAAGTGGGGGATGTGCTCATCCTTGGAATGAGGTTTGGGGAGAACCGTTTTGCTCAAAAATGGGTTAACCCTTGAGAATTTTATAAATAAAAAATCTAGGTTTCGCGCAGGAAATTTATATACTACAAGTTACCTTATTCATCGTGATCGTGCTATAGGGGTCGCGATTGAAAATAAGGAAATTTTAGTTACTCATCGCGACCACGTGGTATGCGTCACAATCGCAAAAAAAGATGTACTGGAAACTACGCGGTCACGTGACTTAGGGATCAATCGTGGTGAAGGTCTGTACCTACACCAGTTGTAGGTTTTGATAGCAATATCAAAAGAATGGAAAAACTCTGAATCACCACTCGATTGGCATTTGGAGTCCAATTTTGACAAACTAAATATGCATGCACACCTAAAATGACATTTCAAACTCAACTGCGCGTACGAAATTGGGATCTGAGGTTGTTTCAGATGAATGTTGACCAAGTCAACACTTAGGCTAAAATTTCCAGAATTCTCCACCAGTACCTCAAAATTACAACAAGTCCAGAAACTATACCAATACCTCCACTAGCCTAAAATCATCATTTTATGGCTGCTAGAAGCGTCAGAATTCTAATCTGACATTCGAAACACCAATTGACCACCCAAGCTCCACTTTAGGCTTTAAACTTAACTAAATTCCACAAAAGGACATAAATTGCAAACAAAAACTCAAAAAACACAAACTTAAGGCCAATTTTAACTTTGTTTGGAATTTCAAATCTAACAGAACTATCAGAATTTAATTCTGAGCTTGTCTTGAAGGAAAATTTGCTTTGGTCGACAAGTACTTAATTTTAGGCTCTAAAATAGGCAATTTAAGATATTTCTCAACCGAGTTGCTAGGGATTCGAACTGTCGATCCCAAAAAGTCCTAAATGGTTTGAGGCAACTACCGAAATTCTCTAGAGTGTAAAATGTCACACATTTATCATAAATGACCATGAGGGTCATTACACCATGATATTGTGCCCTACTATACGACTCCTTGTGATGAAGAGGATTTTTTCTCTCTAATTACCATTTCTAAATGGAGAATTATACAAAATATCCATTGAGTTAAACATATTACTCAACAAATAACCCACTTATTCACATTTTCCTTTCAGCCACTTCATGTTATCAAAACTGGTCGTTTGATCATTTTAATTATCCAAACATTGGTCAAACAAAATGAAGGCCTTTGGTTGGATGGTTTGTCAAAGCTTGTTAGAGTGGGAAGGTTACGAGGATATGAAAATATTTAAAGCTATTGTAGTGGTGTATTAGACGAGAACAATGGTATTATGGTGGTCATGGTAGTGAGATCGGAAGTTGTTGATTGATTGTCTTACCAATGGGTTTGGAGGTGGAGGTGCTGGCCAAAAGTTATGGGCTTAGTTGATTTGAATTTTCGTGGGTAGATATGAGGTGGTAACTTTTAGAAGCTATGATTAAAAAAGAAAAAGGGGAGACAGGTTTGATGGTAGTGTGGTATGGTTGTTTCACCAAAAAATAGGGTAGAGAGAGTTGTGAGTGTGTGGTCTTGTGGCTCACCGGATTGACATGTAAATAAAATATAATTATCTTTATTAAAAACTAAATAGTTTATTGATATATTTGAAATTGTCCCTTTCTAGTTTGAGAAGTTCAAGACGTTCATAAATAGAAGCAAGATTTGCATTCATAAATTCATTACATTGCTATATATTGTTGATAATGAATAACAAATCAGAGAGTATCCTTCTAGATATTTCATGTATACATTGCAATGGCATCCACTACCAAAAGCTCCCTTTTTTTAACTAGAAACCTTCTTCTTCCTTTAAAATTTGGGAACTTACATATGACTTTCTTGTTAATTTTGACAAAAAAAAGTTATCAAAAACTTAGAAATGCCCCATTTTTAAATATTTAGGATCATTCAGTAAGGTGCACTGTATAAGAATAGTGTTTGAATACTCCCTTCGTTTTATATTTTTTGGTCATCAACTAAAAATAGTTGTCTCATATTAGTTTTTCACCTTACTAAATTAAAAAACTATTAATTATATTTTATTCATATTATCCTTTCAATTATTTCTTTTTGAAAGTGTTTACACTAGTTCCTAAAGATCCAAAGAAATTCCATAAAGGGTGAATTTGTAAAACTGTCTTCTTATTTATGATTTTTTAACATGTGCACAGAAAAAAGTGGCCAACTATTAGGACCAAAACTTGATGGTTCAGACAACGAGGACATGGCTAGGGATTTACATAGCCATGATCCAATGACTTCAGCTTGAATAAACTTTACTTGAAGCCAGTCTGCCGATGTGGCGCGTGTCACACCATGAAATCAAATGTGACTGCACCTACCTTCCCCAACCGATAAGTCATCCAAATAACAAAATCAAGATAAAAGCGGAATTGAAATACATATAACACCTAAAATGCTGAACTTATCAAGATATGTGTGTGAGCATATGTAGTTTCCAAGTACTAGGTTTCACCATTCACAAGTCTCTATAGAATTACTTCTAAGGAAATTTAAATGTTGATACAGAGTATATATGAAGTAAAGACACTAGGAAAGTAAAGATAAATGAGAAGTCCTCGCCAACTGATGAAGGGACAGTCAACTACCTCTAAATCCTCGAACTCTACCTAGAATGATGTGATATGAAAGAAGTCACTAAGTATAGAGCTCAACACCTGTACAAAAGTGTAGAAAAGCTTCGAGTGGTACAAACAACGGTACTCAGCAGCATGCTTAATTAGTCTAACAATTAAGAGAAAACAAAATCCCCTAACTCCCAACTAAAACCTCAAATATACTACAACTCGAGATAATTTCTATACTAATACAGCAGCCTAGTCAACTATGTAAATCATTATTAACAAGAATCAATTAATATCAAATAATCTCAAAGTACCAATCAATATCAAGTGATCCCATTGAATCAAGTAATATCAAATAATCTAAATGAATTGATCAATATAAGAGAATCTCAGTGAATAAGTCAATATCAAATAATCTGAATGAATCAAACCCTATCATATAATCACAATATATCAATCAATATGGACAGATAATCAATGGATTAAATCAAATGAATATAGTGCAGTATGCAAGAGGCTGAATGCATGTACATATCTTGTACACACCTAATGGCATTTATCTATTGTAAAGCCAAGACTCATTGGGTACTCGCAAAGTCCTTGTACTTACACATCTCTACACCCTCGATATGAACATCTTGTTATCCACTCAATATCTTACAACTTTGGTATGAACCTTGGACTGTCTATCCACAACCTGAACCTCCGATGTGAAGCTCAAGTTGTCCATCCAAATCAGACATCCAAAACCAGGTAGCCATTATTTTACCAACCACTATAAAACATTACAACAAAATTAAAAGTTCTAAAATTGAGTCTTTAAAAAATATAGATGCTAGTAGATAAAGATAATGAGAAGTCCTTGGCAACTGATGGGAAGACAACCACCATCTACTTTCGAGTTCTCAAACTACTCTTGGACTGATAGGAAGGGATGGAAGCACTAACTCCACAACACCTGCATAAAAGTTGAGAAAGGAGTGAGTAAAAACAATAGTACTCAGCAGTGTCCTCGGCTAGTCCAACTATAAAGAGAGAACACAAGCTTCTAACTCCCAATCAATCCACTGAATACTACAACCGCAATAGATATATTCAACATCCCAACAATAGTTTATACAGATGCAACAAGTATAATCAAATATCCATCTCTACAATTTATGTAATGAAAGCTTCACGAAATTCGAGTTCACCAGCAACAAAAATAATCAATAAGGGAGTCAAGCCCAAATATAAATTAGAACAGACAGTATTTCCTAAGTCATTGAAAATGTCCAAATAAATTATTTAGTTTAGGTACCCAGTCAGGATCTCGACTATACCTGTCAACCATATAGATACTTGAGCAGAGCCTCGGCTGTGTCTTTCCAATAATATATGCACCCAATAAGGGTCTTGATTCTGCCTTTCCAAAAATATTGCCACCTAATTAGGGTCTTTTATGTGCCTTTCCAACAATGTAGGCACCCGGTCAGGGTGTCGGCTGTACCTTTCTAACAGTTTCAATTAAGACACAATAGCAAACCAACAGTTAATATTAATAAGTTTAACATTTAAAACACGTTGGTAGATAGTATCTAATAGTCTCATCAAGACATAATCCAAGATGCACATTCAACTATTTCAAAGTGAGAAATTATTGTATATAAATCATGGGAGTTATCAAAAATTGAGATTTTGAATCAATAGCATAGGCCTCCATGGGTATTCTCAATGAAGAATAGTGTTTCCCTTTCAATTTAGCCTTTCGAGCATCATGATCTTTGATTTCAAGGTTGTATATTAGTTATCTTGAAAATTTTCATCAATAAGTATATAATTAACCCATCAATTCTGGATCAAGTTATCTTTTCCAGCTACATGATTTAATCAAACAACTCACAACACAAATCAAGTATATATATGATTCAATAATCTCATCAAGTATTCACATTATTTCAACTTGTTCATTTTAAAACCAATATGATAGTTGATATTAGTTCCAAAGAACCCATGTTGCCCTAGAAGACAAGGAAATAAACAAGCAATTGTAATCCCCTTATAGATAAATAATATAAGCCTCAACTTGCCTTTAGGGGAAATCTGCCAATCGTTGATCCATACCCTTCCGTACATCATCTGCACGAGCAAAATCTATTCACAAATATATTATACATAAGATATAACAAAAACCAATACTCATAGATTGGAATTTAGCACTTTAATCAAAACTCAACCCCGAGCCCACAATTTCTAAATCCTATTTTTTTTCAGAAATATGTACCTAACACGTGGGGATTCTAATATCAAGTTTTATCAAAAACCCAATCCATTTCATGGTTGAAAATCAAGTTATTACTGATTTTCTTGTTTATGTTCAAAACCACCATCTTTGGGTTCAAAATTGTGAATTTTACGTAATAATTATGTTAAGGTAGTGAATAATTGATGTGAAAGTGATTAGAAAGCTTACCCAATTGATATCTTCAAATTTCTAGATTAAAATTTGTCAAAATAGGACCTTTGAGTCATGGATTGTATGAAAAATGAGCTAAAAATTGTGAAAAGATGATTAAAGATCATCACTGGTGAACAGTATTGCTCACTCGATCGTCCCTCTACCTCGAATGCTTAGCACATGACTCACATATTCATCATGATCATGGGCCTCAATAACTTTGTCCATCTTAAACATGGTACAAGTCCCGCGAACGTGTGCGAACGCCTCTCAACAACCCACTCACCCTGGGACTGTGACACTCCTCTGTGATCGGGAGGGTCTACTTATGACTGCACCAACTGTTGTTTTAAAAGCAGTTCCCATATAAAAAATTTTACTCTGAGAGGACCTCGAATTCGTTTAGAATCTCGTGCAAACAAACCATATATGAAACCATACTAATTTTGATGTTTTGGAGTCAATGAAACCATCATATTACGCATACAAGGTCTCCTTGACCTGATACTCGTCAAGGATAAAAAACTAACTTTAACTTTAAAAGACCAAAATTCCCTTAGAGCCTATGGAAAATATAAAAGACTTCATTCTAAGCCAGATTCCACCTCTTAAAATCCAACGTAATCATCGAGTTTCCAATCCAAGCATTCTAAGTCTGAATATTGACCAAAGTAAACAATTTCACATAAAACTCAACTCAATCTCGTCAAACCACTCAAAACCACTGAGGATGGGTGAAGATTAAAAATGAAGGTGCTATTAGACCAAACTAGACATTTCAAAGCTGATGGAACTGAGGGATTTCATATACGAGGTCCAGAACTCTAGATGACCCTAAGAGTTCCTTATTTTGAACTTAAAGGCTCCAAAACTCAAAAATCTCTAAGAAGAAATTCAAAAACCATCCCATTACCAAAACAACCATTTGATTACACTTAGTTTAGTATAATGACACACTACGAGAAGGGTAAAATGATCAAAACTCATAGAAATCGAAAAAATAACCCAGAGGGTCATTACAACATCCACCACTAATAACCATGTTCCACAAACATTATGGTCTCAACCCGGAGCATGAAGAATCACTTATAAGGCCTATTACTGTTTCTCAAGTGAACTCCTATCAGATCCATTACCATAAGACAACACAAGTCTAAATCTCCAGGTCAAGGGTAAGAATCAACACATCAAGGGTAGACAATGGAAATCACCACTTTAGCAGAACCGGTGCACTCCCACACCTCTATGATTATCAATATAACCAAGTTTACTCCATAAATTCCAACCGAGTTATTTATCCGTAAACCTTCGAACAATCATCACATGGACTTATTCTCTCAACCCAAACATGAATTGATGTGCCAAAAACATTCTGAAATTGAATATAAAGATAAAGATCAACTAATACTCATCCTCAAGGTGCATACACCGCGACTAACTCACATGCAATAGTGAAATCATTGACATAAGCATTTCATGATGCTCAACTGCATAACCCGACCTCAAAATAATCCACACTCATCGAAGAGCGATCCAATTAGTCCAGTCGTCAATACCCAAATTCATGAAGATAGACTAAAAGTCCGGCGAGTGATGCCCTCTGACACACAAAACTGCTAATAATCCCTCCTTTATGATTGAAATACCGATTAGCTTTATATAGAACGGTAACATAAAAATACTAACAACAAGAAACTCTCTAACTTAGGTCATAACTAACAATAATGGATCACTGTTACCACCAATATCCCAAGAACTCATGAAACTCGGATAAAATATTACAAAGACCAATTCCTCAAGTCTATCTCACCGGTAAGGTAATATTACCACTGCAAACATATCGACGGATTCATGCCCCAATCTAGAAATAGGCTAACCCCAACACTTATGAAACTAGTAAATTAAATTTCCAATCCCGAAAAGTGACGGGTCAAAACTGGATTACCCATTGCTATCATTCCTTCCTTAATCTGTCTCAATCAAACTGCTCGTGCTAAAGAACTCAAGACTTCAGGATACTTGTCATTGCTCTCCTGATGACACTTGTTTGAAAATATTTTGAATATCATTACCTCAAAAAAGATTCTCCAACTGATGATAGGACGGAACCATAACCAAGTATCCAACACGAATTTTTGATTCTCAACTTCCAAATCACTAGTAACAGTAATTTTTTCATGACCATTCCAAATTTCCCAAAATATCAACTCAATTCGATCAACTTATCTCCTACCTCACAAAAAAATGCTACTCAATTATCAACATATTGAATCATTAAGACTCTACCTTTGATAGATGAAATTCAAATAGAGAACTGAAATGATCGATATTCTTAAGCTTCTAAAATTCATCATGAAACACTAAAATGCCAATCGTTAGCAAGATATTGTGATCGGTGAGAATGACATGAATGAAGGACCCCCTACTAAATCCTATCAGTAGGCTAGAATCCCTTTTAACCGTGGAATGATAACTTCACAACCTTATGTATCATGACGTTAATTGAGCATCTTAGTAACAAAGAAATGAAAGGTAAACCATGTACAGTCTGAAACATCCCATTTCGAACTCCAAGTGAGGTCAAGACAAAATCATGAGACTAAATAACTTTCCATAATAATTGGCTAAAAACGGAGAACCACATTTTGGGTACCCTCAGTCCCAGACACCAAAATAGGGGAAGCAACTGAACTATTTTTGGACTTACCGAAACATCGTGAAAATGGTCTACTCATTAAGCACGGTACTGGAAATCCCACTCTAGTAGTGATCTTATGCAACCAACTATATTGTTACATGCCTCAACAACTCACCCCTCAGGAAACACTAGAAGTCTTTTTCCATCCCACTACCACATAAAATTTAACTCATCCGAAAGAGTTAAGACAACTTGTTCACTAACCTCCAACAAGACCATAACATAGGATCGACTAACTCGATCTACCACTAAGAATACACCTATTAGGTAGTAACACATATGGAAACAAAAAATAAACTGCCCATCATATCGAATCTAGTATGAATCAATTGGTAAAAGAATAAGTCAACAACACATTGATTCAATATCAAACACTAAAAGGAATAGTACACACCGCTTGTGTCTCACTATTACAGTGGATGTAAAGCTCCCTAACCACAACAGAAACATGGTGATGCTCATAACTAATGCCAAACTTAACCATACCCTATCATAAATAGATTTTTCTATTCATCACATCTCGCCATAGCACCCATAAGATAGATGTGATCAATCGACCACTATGGATTTAACTATTAATAGCATCCTTAGTTGTTTCCTTAGTTTCTTTTGCTATATATATGTGTATAAACAGGTGCAGGTACCAAGAGCTTGATTGGGACTCTACTTGTGGCTTCTTAGTGCTATACCCCTCAACCCAACCAGGAATTGATATGCCAACAACATTCTGAAATTGAATATAAAGATGAAGATCAACTAACACTCATACTCAAGATGCATACACCGCGGCTAACTCACATACAATGGTGAAATCATTGACATAATCATTTTATGATGCTCAACTGCATAACCCAACCTCAAACTAATCCACACTAATTGAAGAGAAATCAAATTAGTCCAGTCGTCAATACCTAAATTTATGAAGATAGACTAGATGTTCAGCGAACGATGCCCTATGACATACAAAACCTCTAATAATCCCTCCTTTAATATTGAAATACCCATTAGCTTCATATAGAATGGTAACATGAAAAGACTAAAAACAAGAAGCTCCCCAACTTAGGTCATAACAAAAAATAATGGATCATTGGTACCACCAATCCCCCAATAACTCGTGAAACTTGGATAAAATATTACATGGACTAATTATAAGTCTATCTTACTGGTTAGGTAATATTACCACTACAAACACATCGACTGATTCCTTACCCAATCAAGAGATAGCCAT
>JBDJHY011024769.1:0-14299 GCA_039654485.1 Withania somnifera
TCTTAAAGAAAAGTCGACTTTTGTCAATGAGTACTTAGTTTTAGGCTTTAAAACAAGCAATTTGAGATATTTCTCAATTGAGGTTCCAGGGATTCAAACTACCGGTCCCAGCAAGTCATAAATGACTTGGGACAATTGTTGAAATTCCCTAGAATGCAATATGTTGTGTATTTATTATAAATGACTATGAGGGTCATTATAGAAATTTTCACCCAAAAGGAATCAGGTTATCCACACTAAAGTAGAGCAGTTACTGGTAGCAGATATTCTTTTTGAGGTAAAGTACCTAACCTGGATTACCAACCTGGTTATGGTGAAAAAGGGGGGAGGATGGAGAATGTGTATTGATTACATGGATTTAAACAAATATTGTCCAAAGTATTTCTTTCCTTTACCAGTAATTGATCAAAAAGTAGAGGTTGTATCAGGTTATGAACTCTTGAGATTCCTAGATTTATACAAGGGTTATCACTAGGTGCTCATGGAAGAGGTGGATGCCCCTAAAACCACTTTCATTATGGATTGGGGAACATTGGCATATAAAAAGATGTCGTTTGGACTAAAAAATATTAGAGCCACGTACCAAGGTTAGTGAATAAAGTACTTGCAAAAAAAATTGGTAGAGTGGTAGAGGTCTATGTGGATGACATCGTCGTAAAGAGCAAAAATATATTGACAAGCTTAAAAGATTTGGAGAAAGTTATTCAATTTTTAAGGCATACAGGACTGAAGTTGAACCTGATGAAATGCAATTTTAGGGCCAGCTCAGTAAAATTCCTGGGATATATCGTATCCAAGAAAGGGTTGAGTGTGAACCCTTCCAAGGTAAAAGGGGTGGCTGAAATGAAATCTTCAATGTGCCTAAAAGATTTACAGAATCTCAGGGGGTGCTTGGCATCGTTGAGTCACTTTTTATCCAAGTCAGCTAAAAAATAGTTGTCATTCTTTCGAGTTTTAAAAAGCGCCAAAATTTTCTAGTAAACAGATGATTGTCAAAAGGTATTTGAGGATCTAAAACAACATTTGACGAGGTTTCCTGTGTTGACAATACCGAACTAGGAGAAACCCTATGCCTGTATCATGTGGTGGCTTGGGAAGCAGTAAGTGTCGTTCTAGTCAAGGAGGATAAGGGAACTCAGAAACCAGTATATTTCATTAGCAGAGCTCTACATAGAGCTGAAGTGAGATACTTGGCCATCAAAAAACTAGTGTTAGCACTAATAAATGCATTTCGATGATTTCGTCCCTACTTCCAAGCACACCCCATTTGTGCGTTGAATGATCTACCTTTGAAGAAGATACTTTTGAAACCAGAAGCCTTGGGGCAACTGATAAACAATGCAGTTAAGCTCGGAGAACACAAAATTGACTTTTGACCTCAAAAAGAAATCAAAGGTTAGGCTCTAGCAAACTTTTTGGTTAAAATGTATGAATCCACCTTGGAGGTAATAGAATCTTCTATGAATGAGGTAGTGATAAACGAGGAGCCCAAAGTACCTAGTGACAACTTTTTTATGCACGTAGATGGGACCTCAAGTAAACAAGATAGCAAGGATGGAATCCTATTTAAAAGTCCTGAGAGGACTGAGATGTCGTATACATTGTGTTTTAGTCTTAGAACAATAAATAATGTGACAGAATACGAAGCATTAATAGCAGGTCTACGCCTAGCTTATCAAATAAAGATAAATTCACTTTCATTCTTCAGTGATTCCAAAATCGTGTTCAATCAACTAAAGGGTACTTTAAAGATAAAAGATGCTCAGTTGAAGAAATACCTGAAGGTAGTGAAGAAGTTGCAGGGAAAATTTTCCTCTTTTTAGATAACCAAGGTCCCCTGAGGGGAAAATATGCTAGCTGATGTGCTCAGTAAATTAGTATCCTCAAAAAAGGAAAGAAAAGGGCACCAGGTATTAATCAAAGAGATTCATCAGCCTTGTGTATACGAAGTTAAAATCACTATTGTGAATGATATGAATGATAGATGGATGACCCCAATAATGAGACACCTCACCTTTAGAAAAACCCTGTCTGATCTAGCTAAGGCAAGGAAACTTTTGCTTAAAGCACCTGGGTATGTATTAGAAAACGAAATCCTTTATAAAAGATCCTTTTTCAAAGCCATTGTTGAGGTGTGTTGGTCCCGTTCAAGCCAATTACATAATACGAGAGATCCATGAGGGTTCGTATGGTATCCACTTAGGTGTGAGAGGATTGGTAGAAAAGATCCTAAGGTGGGGCCAATACTAGCCCACTTTGATCTAAGAAACACATGGCTTCGTCTAGAAGTGTCCAAAGTGCCAATTCACACACTGATAACCCAATGACCTCAGATGAAAATAATCTCAGTGTAGAGCACTTGGCTCTTTTCCCAATGGGGTATTAACATCGTGGGACCATTTTTTGAAGCCCTAGGAAGGGTGAAATTTCTAGTGGTGGCCATAGACTACTTCACCAAATGTGTAGAGGTAGAACCCTTAGCCAAGATTACAGGGAAAAAGATCCTGAATTTTGTTTGGAAAGATATTATTTGCCGGGTTGGGATACCAAAGAAGATTATCTCAAATAACAGAAAGAAGTTTACAGATGACCCATTCAAATCATGGTGCGAAGAAATGCAAATCACTAAATAATTCACCTTGGTAGAGCACCCTAAGCAAACGGTCAAGTCGAGGTTACAAACAGGACACTACTGTAAGGCCTAAAAATGTGGCTAGACAAAGCCAAGGGAGATTGGGTAGAAAACCTATCTCATGTTATATGGTCGTGTAGGACGACCCCAAGAACACCTAATAGGTAAACCCTATTTAGCATCATATATGGAATGGAGGCAGTGATCCCGGCCGAGATAGGGATACCAAGCTTGAGATCACTACACTATGTTGAGCAAGGGAATGATGAAGGTATCAGGATGAATTTGGACCTCTTAGAGGAAGAAGAGAAAGGGAAGCCATTTCTGAGGCCAAATACAATTAAGCTATGGCTAAATATTATAGTGACAAGTTAAAAAAATACCGAATTAAGCTCAGGTCAATAAGTCCTTAGAAAAAATGAAGCTAGCAGAGTAAAAATGATGGGGAAGAGTGAGGCGAACTGGGAAGGCCCTTATCAGGTAATTGAGGTTTCTAAACTAGGTATCTATAAATTGGCTAGGTTAGATGGTAGTGAAATATCGAGAACTTGGCATGTAAGTAATTTACCAAGATTCAATCAGTAAGACTGCAATTTCTTAAATTACATTCATCTCTTATAATTACATTAATTATTAAATTTTATTTATCTCTTATAATTATCATTTTACAGTCATCTCTTATAAATTGTCATTTTCTTTTAACTAGTCTAAAGAGAATGGATCAAACTTTTCCTAAGAAGGGCTATACAAAAAATTACAAGTTAAATCGACCTTATTTACGAGAGCTCGGTTCGGCCAAGTGCTAAAAATTACAAGTTAAATCGACCTCGTTTATGAAAGAACTGTTCGACAAGCACCACAAATTACAAGTTAAATCGACCTTGTTTATGAGGGCTTGGTTTGGACAAGTGCCAAAAATTACAAGTTAAATCGACCTCGTTTACAAAAGCTCGGTTCAGCCAAGCTCCACAATTTTCAAGTTAAATCGACCTTGTTTATGCGAGCTCAGTTCAGGCCAACACCGTAAATTACAAGTTAAATCAACCACAGCTATGAGAGCTTGGTTCGGCCAATCACCGCAAATTACAAAGTAAACTGACCTTGGGTACGAGATCTTGGTCGGCCAAGTTCCTCTATAAACAAATGCATACAGGTGGTGTGGCAACATTGGGCTGAAGTCAAGAGCATAAAAAAATATCTAAGTAAATTGATTTTATTGAAGAATTGGTTTGGTAAACTTCCGTGAATACATTTATAGAAGAACTTCTATCTATCAAAATCATAATTACAATGTACATTATCTACTTTTACAATGTCCTAACTTCTATGGCCTTGTTGACTCCTAGCTGGTCTACCTCGTCCTTTCCCAATTGTTGTAGGTACAAGTTTCGAAGAAGGGATAGCTGAAGAAGGGTTTTGCTAGTTTGTGCTAGCCTAAATGTTAGCTCAAAAACTTTGAGGCCACTTCTTCATATCATTATACATGGCCAGTATATTGTCCATTATGATCTTATTCCTTTGATAATACGGGGAGCCTTCCCCGAAGCAAGAGGCGGTACTTTGGAGAGTATCAGTAAGCTCATGAACTCGCTTCTTGACCTCATCAAAGATAAGTGACCCTGCCTCATCAAAAACAATACGCCTATACTCTCGTATATAATCTCAGAAACGATCCTTATTGGCCTTATGATGATTGAAGTCTAGCTTGTACTGAGTTACCTTAGATTTCCAGTGAGAAGTGGTCTTCTCAGTACCATAACAAGCTTAATGGCATCCCCTCGTAAGTCTTCAAGCTTCTAGGAAAGCATCTCATCTTCCTTCCTAAGTTGCTTCCTCTCTTTGCTGGAGTGCTTGAACTTCTCCACCAAGCATTAAAACACGACATTCTTGGATAGACGAGATCAAAAGTACTAGATAAACTTGTTCTTGTTAAGGAGCTTCTGGTTCTTCTCATGAAGAAGCCTCCAAGATCCCAGGAGCGAGGTCTTGAGAGTAGAATTCTGCCTTTCCAATTGCTCAAGTTTATAAGGGATTATTTGTTGAAAATTAAAAGTAAAGTAATTAAGCTTAACAGAAGTAAGAGGAAGCGGAGGAAAATTAAGAAAATAGCTGCATTTCATTGATAAAGGCCAAATAGGCCATAATGATTACAAAAAGAGAAAATAAATAAAATATTACAAAGATATCTATCTACTACCCCCAACCTGATTAATAGCCGAGGTAGACTCTAGCTCGGAAGGAGGCTTAGAGATTGGGGAATGGACAAGATCTTCGATGGGGGAGCTTGTAGGGGCTTTATTAATGGATGATTTGTTCTTAATGCGAGGTGCATCCCCAGTAGGTAAAAAACCCTGGATATCGGGGTCCGCATCCTTGTGCATGACCTCATCTCCTCCACTGTTAAAAGAGTGGGGTGCTGAGTTACGTATTTGATTAGTGGGAACTTAGGCAGTTGTAGCATGACCTTTATGTAATCCTCATTCGTACGAGCCTTAGCTCTCATGTAGTAGCCAAACCTTTCATCTTGGAGGGGGAGGTATGGGAACTCCTCAACCACTTCATCCAACACCACTGCCCGATTAGCATTGAGGAGGGCCTAGATTATAAAGTAGATTTAGTCCGAGAAGGTATTGGTCAAAGTTATCTTTTCGAATAACACTTCAGAAAATTCTCCTTGCCAGTCAATGAAGTCAGCTTTCAGGCGCTTCACCTCAACTTTGGCCCCTCTATTTCCCCTCGGAGACCCTCATTTTTTCCTCTGAGGCTTTTAGTTTGGCCTTAATCTCCTTTAATAAAGCTCGTACCCAACTGAGCTCCTCCTGGAATCGGTCCTCTCTTTAGGCCAAAATGGAAGATTCTTTTGTTAAAATCTGTAAAATAGAAAGAGGAATTAGTAATGAGAAAAGACATAGATGAAAATATGATTCAAAGGTATACTTACGTTTCTTAGGTCGGCCAAGGAGATGCCCTTGTCAAGGACCAACTCGGTAGCTTTTTGCCTCTTAGGCGCTAACGCCTCAGCTGAGCTGCCATCTCTCTTCTTACACACCTCTAGGGTAGTCTCTTTTTCATGTACCCCCATTAGGAGGAGGGGGCTAGAAGTGTTCACCTCTTTGGACAACCTAGAAGAAGAGTCGGGTGGTCTGGGCTTCTTGCCGAGCTTGATCTAGACCACTATAACAAAATACAGAAAGCTAGAAATGTAACTTTATTTCCAACGAAAGGTAATTATCCACCTCAGATACACATATTTCTAACGTAGAAACTACATCTAGTTACTCCGGTAGCCTTGTTAGACTGTACCACCTCGGTGACCTCGTCAACTGGATTAAAGGCATTGATTTTGGCCTTAAACAAATCCATATCATTGAAACTGAAACAATGTAGTGTTATCTAATCAAATAGGTCAAGGTCAGAGGTATTTACACCTAAAATAGCATCATTCCTAATTTTTCCCAGGTACAAGTTTGGGGGAAAGAAGAACTCATTTATTTAAAAAATGAAAAATATTTCCTTCCACTCAGCATTTTTGGAAGGGTTTAAAAATCATAAATTTTGACCGGGGGATAAAAAATACCACAATTTTAAGGGTCATTAAATTTTTATCTAGAAAAAATATTTTGAATAGATCTTCAGTAGGTTCTACTGCTACTTTGGTACAAGCAATTTGGAACCCAAATACTGGGCACACGATGTTAGGCGCCAAATGCGCGAGGGTTAAATTATAAGCTACCACCATTCCAATTAACAAAGAAAATAAAGGCGTAACCTTGCTACAATGTATTCATAATACATAGAGTAGTAGCCTACGGGGGGGGGGGGTAGACAAGCCCTATCACAAGGGCGGAGAATGGTGAATTGAAAGTTGGAAGGGAAATGACATTCCCTTTAGAAAGGTAATAAAATGCCCACAGATAGACTACTTGAAACCTTTTGGAACAACAAATCATGGCCATCAAAAACATGTTGAGGCATAGCCAAGGCTCGAAGGTCAGTCTCATCGCTGCCTACATGATAGACCTCTTCCTCATACATATCAAAAGAAGGAGAAGGGTAAGAGGAAAACATACTTACCGATTTTTGATAACTAAGAAGAGGGTACAACAAAGAAAAACTCTGGAAGAGGTGGAGGAAACAAGAGTGTGAAGAATAAAAATTGCAAGGAAGAACTAGAACGAAGGAAAATGATCAGAATAGGAAGATATAACTTAAATTTATAATTCCAAGGTGCCTAATTATGACAAATAAGTGGAAAAAGAGATAATTAATGAGGGGAATATGATGCAATGGTATACCGAATATCGCTTATTTCTAATGTACAAAAGTACCATAAATGATGCATTTATCGAGATAGTATGACACGTGTAAAGAAAGTGAAGGAATAAATTGAAACGACAAAAATGAAAAGGTGGGAAAACTCGACGAGGTGAAATCCTTCCCATTTCATTTTAGAAAGGTTATCTGAATAATAAATTGACTTTAGATGCTTCGTTCCAAACATGTCCTGGGATTAAGAGAAAATCAAAAGATACCAAATTATAAGTATGGCTCATATCGACCTCAGAAAATATTACCTCGACAAACTTAAAGCCAGGGAAAATATCCATCAGGTAATGATTTACCATTTTAATCCTAACACATCAGATATAAGCATGCTGATACAACATTTAGTAGGTACACAGTTCACCTCAGTTTGTATTATCTCAACATACTAATGATTTATAAGAATGATCTCAGAAGGTCCCCAAAGGTGGATCATCTACCTCGACCAAAACACCATGGCTCCACGAATCCTTTTGGGAAATAACTTCAGAAAGAATCAGTTCATCCCTACTATACAGTTCAGTCGAATGTCATGAACACATATTTTGACTCTTGAAGGAGGGACTAGTATAAAATAACTATAGTAATTACTATTAATACCATAATTATAAAATAACGGTAACACTTAGATAATTATCATATTGGATAACTACTCACTATATTGGATACTTACTATATTATATAATTTCCATTAATATCGTAAAATAACGATAGGATTACTATTAATGCATATAACATGGTAATAACCAAGATGGAAATTACGTCGTGATTTCAGCGCCCACTACAGTGGCAGTTACCAGAGACAGGTATAAAAGTCAGAATAGAAGGAAGGCAAAGGTATGTTCACTATACAACTTACGTATCGAAGAATTACCTCTAGGACCACCCTGGACTCTGTTTTGCAGGTGCTTATTCAACATTCATTGCGGTTGTCTTTTATTGTAAGGTAGATTCGTCAGTTGGGTTGTTGGTGATGTTTTTGAGATTCATCACTAATAGTTAGATTAAAATTGTGGCATGTAGGGCATATACTATTTTTTTGTACTTATTTATTTAATATATATTATTAAATATCATATATAGTACTAATGTTTAATTAAAGGGCATTTTAACTTTTTTTATAATTCACTTTTAGTATAATATGGTTAATTTATAATATAAATTATTATTTGGTTCAAGTGTAAAATTATCACTCAATATTTTAATGAATAAATTTATAATTTAAGAATTCTGACGGTCACAATACTTTCAATTATAGTGACCATAATACATATATATTTAATGGTTTTAATTAACCACAGTCATTTTGTGTTTTTCTTCATCTTTTAAATGAATTAATTGACAATAATTAGAGGATTAAAGGGTACAAATTTTCCATCTAAATAATTTATTTGAAAGTGTTTAATAGTCTAATATTTAGTACAATGTAAATTTACCTTTTAATGCATAAAATTTTATAGGAGTAGTTTTTAGATTAAAGGGAAAAATAGTCGTTCAATATTTGATGGACATTTTGGAAATTCAACTTTTCGCTTAGACTCTTTTCACTTTTAATAATATATGATTCTAGTTCACAAGAACTCAACATCAAAAGTTCAACAAAAAAAAAAAAATTCAAATCCACAAAGTAAAAATTGTGTTATAACTATGAGCTAACTTACATTTGGCTACCATCCACAAGTTGAATAATCAAATTCTAGTTTACTAATTAAAGTCAAATTCAAGCTAAAAGATTCTCAACTCATGTTCATAAATTTCAAACTAAAATTCATGGTTTATAAAAAACAATGTTCAAATAACAATGTTTTTGTATTTATATTTATATTTAAATAATCCCCTTCATATTTCAATGCTCCTTTTCAGAACTTCAGGCCTTAAAAGAGTTAGCAGAGCAAGTCATTTCAGCCAACTTCCCAAAGTAGTGTTACATCATCTTGTGTAAAGTATAATAAGAACCACTCCGCTAAATAATTGACTGGGACTAATGGATGCTTTGGGTGTGGCAAAATCAGTCATCACCTTTGAGATTGTCCTTTACAGAGCTATTTTAGATGTGGCAAGACAGGCCACAGAAAGAGAGACTGTCCTTTGGCTAGGAAATATGGTATCCAAGGTCAAACTAACCTCAAGAAATAACACCAGTAACACACCTAATTTAGCGGGGGCCTTATTCTAGTACCGGTGATGGCTAGCGCTAGAACCGATTGTATGCTTTGTACTCTAGGAATGAGCAGGAGCAGTCAATTGATGTTGTTATGGGTATGTTGAGGGTTCATGATATCGATGTTTATACATTGTTAGATATTAGAGCTACCCTATCCTTTATCTCTTTGTATGTTTCTATAGACTTTGTAGTTAGTCTTGGAAAACTATCTGAGCCTTGCTCTTTCTCCACACTAGTTGGTGACTCTATTGTAGCTGAAAAAGTTTACCGTAGTTGTGCAGTGTTAGTTCCTAGTAAGTTCATTCAAACTGATCTCATTGAATTTGACTTGGTAGACTTTGATATCATCATTAGTATGGATAAACTTCAATCATGCTATGCCATAGTTGACTGTAGGACCAGAATTGTCCATTCGCAGTTTCCTGATGAGACAGCTTTTGAGTGGGAGGATAGTGTAGTTGTTCCTAGGGGAATATTTATTTCTTATTTGAAAAATATAGATATGGTCACTAAGGGGTGAATCTACCACTTAGTCTGAGTTAAGGACTCTAAATTCGAGACTCCCGATATCTAGTCAGTTCCATTAGTCTGAGAGTTTTTAGATGTGTTTCCTGTGGATCTACATAGACTTCCTCCATAAAAGGAGATGGACTTGGGAATAGACATCATTCGAGGCAATCAACCTATTTCTATTTAGCAATATAGGATGAAACTTGCAGTAACTTATAGAGTTGAAGGATTATTTTAGAAGACTTTCTACACAAGGGGTTTATCCGCCCCAATATGTCTCCCTTGGTGCCCCTGTATTATTCATGCAAGAAAAATAGTTCCTTAAGAATGTGAATAGATTACCAGCAACTGAAAAAAGTCACAATAAAGAATAAACATCCTATCCTAATGATTAATGACTTGTTCGACCAGCTTCAGGACGTTATCTACTTTTCTAAAATTAATCTTTATTCTAGCTATCATCAATTTAAGTTTAGAGATGTAGATATGCAGATATGCCAAAAAAATGCTTTCAAAACACACTATGGAAAGTTTGAATTCATGGTTATGTCCTTTGGTCTTATAATGCTCCTACAACGTTCATGAACCTCATGAACAGGGTCTTCAAGCAATAATTAGACAACTTGTGATAGTCTTCATTGATGAAATTCTAGTTTACTCCAGAAGTGATGAGGAGTATATAGACCATCTTGGAGTTTCTGCTCAAACCATCTTATTTTTTTAGACTCTTAGGGAGTGTCATGTTTTTTGTAAAGTTCTCTAAGTGTGATTTTTGTATCCAGTCGATTCCCTTCTTAGAACATGTTATTTCCAGTGAGGATATTCAAGTAGATTTACATAATATTGATGTTGCTAAAAACTAGACTAGACCCAACTCTCCATACGATATTCATAGCTTTCTAGGTCTAATAGGGTATTACCGTAGATTTATGAAGGGCTTCTCTTCTATGCTTGCCCCTTTGACTAAGTTGACTCAAAATATAGTTAAGTTTGAATGGTCAAATTAGTTACTTAAAGTTCATGAGAAGAATCATCCTACTCATGATCTTAAACTGACAGCCATAGTTTTTTCCTTAAAGATAACAATCGAAAACCTATCTTTATGTTTCCACAACAACAACATCAATATGATCAAGTCATCACAAGAATAATCAAGTTTTGAAAAAGTTACCACAATAACAACAATACAAATATGATTAAGTCGTCACAAGGATATTCAAGTTATGAAGAATTTTCCACAACAACAATATCATTATGATCAAGTCATCACAAGGATAATCATGTTGTAAGAAAATTACCACTACAACAACAATATCAGTATGATCAAGTCATCACAAGGATAATTAAGTTGTGAATATGTTACCACAACAATAAAAATATAATTATGATTAGGTCATCACAAGGATAATCAAGCTGTGAATAAGTTACCACAACAACAATATCATATGACTTTTAATGACTTAAGCCTACTAAAAATAACACATGTAACAACCAACTCATCAAATCACCAAATCTAATCCTTTAAATAATTTACCAAATTACAATCAAGAATCACGCACACACATCAATGATTATAAGAAGACCATAGAACCTTAGCTTGCCTTAAAAACAAAATACAATATCACTAATGAGCCTTTCCCTCCCATAGAGCCTCCAAACGAGCATAATCTAGTCATAAATACATTATACACAAGAAAATATGACAATAAATACCTATAGTGTTGTAATTATCCTCTTGGGCCATTGCTATGTGTAACGCCCTTAAGTCAACCCCTAGGTGTAACAGGGCATCCTTTACTATTGGGTTGCCCCAATAGCTTCAGACAACCCTCCTAGATAAGTCATTCTCTAATATAAACTCGTAAGCGGAAGCATAACTAAGTAATATCAATAAAGAAGCTATGGCAGGACCATCTTATGTAAGTCGATAAAATATAATAACAAAATAAAGATAATTCAATATCAATTCTAACACATCTGTCTGAAAGACACTAAAAAAAGATAGCTCTAGGATGTTATGGACAAGTTCCAAGATAACCTTAGAGTCAAATTAAGACAAATCAAAATAGTAGTAAGTATAATATCGATATCTAATAAAATAACCCCATTTCTGAAACATGGGAACTAACCACTGTCTCAAAATATCAGAATCTAAGCTCAGTAACCAGGAGCGAATGGAAGGTCACCTAAACCTACATAGATGAAGGCCACGTAACGCAAAATAACGACCAGTACTGGAATTACTGAGTAAGAAGGAAAGGTAAGAGATAGTAGGTAAATGTAACATGCTTAAAGTAATTAAGTGACCATAGCAAGTGACTAAATCATGAATGGCTATACAATGCATGAGCAGTAATAATTCTAGTAAATCCTTGTCCAAATCCATGGAAATGTCAATAGTAAAATCAAGGTAGTAAATGACTCAAATTAAAATATATCAAGTTCAAATATCAATGTGGGAGGTTCTATAACTGACATATAGGACCATATGAGCAGAATGTAGAATCCAACATACTCTTTTTGAGAGGGATACCTCACCCCCCCACACTAGTATCATACACTATGCCAAGTTGATCCAACTATAAATTAACATGATAGGAAGTTAATTTAGCATTTATAATATATCAATCCTATGCTGGAAACATAGTTTGGGACTTAGTCACTCGGTGCTAATACTACTCCCAAATATAGTGCTCCTAAATCAATTTATTAAATCAATATCCTTGAAAACATTGCTCAATATTCTCATGTCCAGCCTCAATGGGCGATAATTCTAATTTCCAAGACTCAATATACAATATTCATATCAGCATTCTCAAAAGTTTTCTATGTCAAGGCATTATTCTAAGCCTTAAATCATAATCCAGTTAAACTGGTCAGATTTTAATAGTAATGACTCGATAAAATTATATATTCAATAATTGATCAAATTCCTTTGCAAATATTTCATTACACTTTCAAATTCCTTGCCAAATTGACCAAATAATGGTTCAATTAAATCATGCTTTCATGAAAGAATATGCAATAAAAATTGACCGTAATCATAGGTAATAACCCCAAAATATAATGTAAAACAGTGGACAATTATTGAGATAAAAATCAATACTTTAATGTAAAAATCCAAATAGAATTCTTGGATATTAGCGCGAAAGGAATCCCTTATTGACAATCCCGCTTAATTGGAACGTAGAAAATTTAAATACTCTTGAAAAAAATTAAATAAGAAGCTTGAATTCATTAGAAACTTGATGTAGTGGCGATGTATTGATTTGTTAAGTGTAATGGGTTATGGTTAAATTAGGTGTTTCACCAATTACTCATTAAAATTACACACTTAGAAAGTGTCATAATTTTATAGCAAAGGAGGAAAAATTAAGGGGAAAAATCATAAAAGCCCTTGAGATTTTCTTCATGTATTTGGTGCTTACTTTTGCTTTGTGACGTCACATATTGGATTGTACGGTCGTACAATTTGGTATGCGGGCCGCATTTCAAATACGTGACTTCCATTACCACTGTTACTATTGTGCGGTCGCACAATTTGGTATGCGGGCCAGACATTGAGAAGCATACCAAAAAAGTAGGTCCACTGCACTACGTCTTTTTAATAAAATGGACATATCTCCCAAATCCGAGCTCCAAAAGACACACAGTTTATTTTTTTGAGTCTAGACTCAAATACCTTTCTGCGGACAGGTCATGGATCATCAAAATTGTTATAAATTGGGATATCTTATCAATTAAACTAGAATTAAGTTGAAGCTTATAGGATTCTTACTTAAGCACGAGCATAGAATGGTTCAAACACTAGATAAATTATTGGGATGTTACATTATCTCCCCCCTTGGGATCATTCGTCCTCGAATGAAAACTTGGGATTATAATTAGTGGAGAAGGTAGGTTTCTCACTATATGCATTGGTAACTTGCTTGACTTACATAAATGACCCATGAGGTGCAATTTTACTCATATTTCAACTGAACCAAACACATCTAACATCTTCTGGACCCATAGGTCATGATCACACTAATAATTCATAAGTAATCACGTAAGGACTCATTTCCATAGACTACATGTTGCATGCTAGATGTGACTGGCATACGAAAGAAAAGCTTGAATGAGAGGCTATTACCTCATATTAAAGTAGAACTAGGATAAAAATAGATGAGGGTACTTTTGCAGCATATCCTTTATGTCTTTTCATGTTCCTTATATAAAATGATGGAAAAGGATACCTCGTGCAAACGAATGATCTCACAAAGATACAACCAACCATAATCCTCTACAGAATAACCAGTCTATATAAGCAAGAAATGTACTGATTTGGTCAACCTATCCACATGCACCCATATCAAATCATGCTAACCCTTTGTTCTAGGCAAACCGGTAACAAAATCCATATTTATCACTTCCTATTTCCAAGTAGGTTTTTCAAATCTCTACATCTCATCTGCGAGCTTTCTATGCTCAGCCTTTACTTGTAGAAATTAGGGCATCTAGCTTCAAACTTAGCTATGTCTCCCTTCATCCTTCCTACAATTACACTTCTTTCAAATCTCTATACATCTTAGTAACACTCAGATGAATAGAGTACCGAGAGTTATGATATTCTACCAAAATCCTTTCTCTCAACTGATCGATATTTGAAACGCATAATCTACCACCATATC
>JBDJHY011024880.1:0-14298 GCA_039654485.1 Withania somnifera
CTATACTAGTGGTTCTTATGACATTGACATCGGGTTTTGGGAACTTGTATTACATATTATTATTTTCCGCACATACTGTTGTAGTCCTCCGCTTTGGCTATGGACTACCGGGTTTGGTTCTCCTACTGGTGGTATAGTAGGTGCCATCATAATCCGAGAAATCAGGTCGTGAAAAGAAATTACTTACTGAAGATGATTATGATGTGCACAACCTTCAAGGAACTTTCTATGACTTTGGGGGTTTTTTATAAGACCATTTATACCAGTAGATAAGAGGAAATGAGGAAAAAGTATTGGAAAATAATACCCAAAAAATGGGTGAATAAACTATATATAAAGGCTCGGGTTTCGCTTTATCGGATAAAAGTGCAAATAAATCAGCACTGTCCTCTTTATCAAAAATTTGGTCCGATTTATCAAACCTCGAGGGATCCACTTAATCAGCATTTTGGCTGATTTATCGACACTTCTATCAATGAATCGGTCAAGCTCCACCAAGAAAAATCTGCAGCATTCTAAAAGTTTTACCAGGGTTTTGGAATTCAAACGGAGTCCAATTTTGACAATCCATATAAGTATTTATGTGAAAAAAACATTCCAGACTCAAACGTATTGATGAAATTGAAATTGGAGCTCGTTTAAGTCAAAAATACCCTAACCAAGATTTAACCAAGACTAGGAAATTTTCTACTCTCACAAAACAACTCCAATCAAGCACGAACATCTTGAAAAGTGTACCCAGGGTGAAACTAGCCTAAATTCACAATTTCTGAGTTGATGGAAGTATCAAAATTTCAATCTGACACTCTGAACACAAAATTACCACCCAAGCTCCACTTTAGACCATAAACATAATTAAAATCCACAAATTGGCTAAAATTCCAAACGAAAACTCTGAAACACTAACTTAAGGTCAATCTTGACTTTGTTTGGGATTTCTGAGCTAACGAAACTATCGAAATTCAATTTTGAGATTTTCTTGAAGAAAAGTTGACTTTGGTCAACGAGTATTTAGTTTTATGCTCTAAAATAGAGAATTTGAGATATATCTCAACCGAGTCGCCAGGGATTCGAACTACTGGTCCTAGCAAGTTATAAATGACTTAGGGAAACTAATGTTATGCTCTAGAATGCAAAACATCGTGTATTTATTATAAATTACCATGAGGGTCAATACATACATATATCATTTTCTAGGCCATTTGGGCTAAACTTGGACTTACTTGAAAATGTCTTATGATCCTTTACCAATCAACTATCAAGAATAACCAACAAAGTTCTAGATTATACACTAAAATTAAGAACAGAGGGAAGAAAACTCACCTAGTCATGGCATAGGAAGTCATTATATACTAATACCTACCGAATTCACGCACAGAAGGACTTTGCAACACTGCAAATCTAATGTCTATTTGTTTAATTTATATGTAACGATGGTCGAAACCTACTACATACATTTATATGCCAAGTATTGAACTTCAAAATTTCACTATTATTCAACACAAGAACTACGAATACATCAAAAAATCATAAACTCACTCCATCAATAATGTAAGAACTCGTATGTATGAATTTTATGAGTTGGTAGTCTACTTAGAGACCATGAAGATCGGCACGAGTTGTGGAAGCCTTTCCCGATTCATATTGATTGTCATGGTGAACTAGGATAGAAATCCCTGATCACTAATAGAGGACTACCAGGAGTCTTCCAACTATTTATGGGGATCCTTCATGAGTAGTAGGTCAACTTGTTGTGGTAAAATTCACTAAGTACAATAATTAGGCAACAATAATGATATCATCTATCCGTTGTAGGTTCACTTCACAACTTGTGGTACCTGATGCACTTTTACACTATACAATGTTTTATTTTTATTTTGAGTCTAACTTCTTACTCATAGGTACCATACCACCTAATAAAATACAAAGAAAAGGTAAAGACATAGGGAAATATAAATATATACCTATTCAATCTAGATTGAGAGATCAACGATGTTATCTGGGTTTGATGAATGTATGTCAAGTGGGTTTTAGGTGCAATATACTAGCATTATTAAATTCATCTTCCTTGAATGAAAGAGCTCAATCAAAGACTTTTTCTTTAGTAGTTTCACCTCCACCCCAGTATAAATAGGATGAAAGTGACTCAAATGACCATGATGAGGATGAGGATAGTTTATGAAATAATAAAGAAAATTCTGATATAAAGGCTGATAATGACTCTTGTAAGGAGTTCAGCGATAGTGACGAGGAGTTAGAGATGAAAATAAGGAATGCAGAGAGAAAGTTGATAAACTAATAGATTATAGCTTAGGTGAGGACCTAAAGGTAGCTTCCAAATGAAATAATATGGAAATAGGATCCCAAGAGGAACTTGCATGACTTGTTAAAAGCAAATGGCTGGTTCTTAATATGTGGAGACCTTGTAGTAATGTTTGACTCTGAATGTTAAGGGGGTCTTCAAGTGTGGTATATTTGATGATATCATAATTGCTACATCTGATCTTCCTTGTATGCCTAAATTTAGATTAGTGATTAATACGTATAAACTTTAGTGGATGGCCCAAAATTGGTGGAACCTGAGTTGGTTCCACACCTTCTGGCTTATAGTGTGCACCTTCTAACATTCCTAGTTTTTCAACTAGAATAAATATCGAATACAAATTGAAGTAAACAAAAGTTATCTGAGTTTGAAAAGAACCAATATATTTATGGGCAATAGGGTACTTTATATCCTCACCTCCCAATATAAACTATCTAAATAATGAAAAGCCAACTCAATTCACAAAGAGAAACACAATTGAACCCATAAAATAGCAACGTGATGATCAATAGAGAAAAATAAATAAACGACAAATTAGGATATTTACCATGCCTATTCAACTCACTATGTAGTGAAAGATACGCCCACTTTTATTTTATGATTACAACTATAAGATTAAGCTACAGTAACGTATCACTAAGCTAACACTATGAACTACAACCTTTATATCTTTCAAATCTAAATCAACCAAATTCTAAGCATGAGAAACGGTAAAAAAAAGTATTTATACTTAGCTTATTACACATAGATTCTTATGAAAAAATAATTCCATTTTAGGATTCTTTGGATGTTTGTTGAGGTTATGTTATCCAAATATGCTCATATGCAACTGCATGTGGCCATAACAGTTGTTGGAAGACTTCTGTTGGAGCTTATTGTATATGTATATGGATTTTTTTTGCCATATATAGCCTTCTTCTTTCTTTAGATGTCTCTTTCAAGGGTTAGACAATCTATTCTCCTTCTTATTTTTAAACATGATCTTCCCATGCTCCAAGACATCCTTCATACTTAAAAATTAAGTGATTTGAGGTTCAATAAGGTTCCTCAAATTCCTTTCTTATGCATCTAAAGTGTAGGTGAATTCCATTATTGTTCTAACATGAATGGCTTTGGGTGATATCATATCATGCTCTCTTTCTTGAAAGAATTTATCCTTGAATCCAAACCCTACAAAAACAATGGAGAGACATAAACCCATAAATTCCTCATAGTATGATGGTTATTATAAACACTAATATGAATAATATCACACACACAAGGTATAACCTCCCAAGTTAACCAAATTTACCTTTAAATAAAAAGGAAGGAGTTATTACATGGAACACAAGCCACTAGGCCATTCCACCCATCATGAGAAAAGATACATCCATATGAGTAGTATTAACATAAGCTCACATTGGTCAAAAGCATCTTTGATGTCAACATGATAAAACCTCCACCTATTTGGACTATGGTAAAAATTAGAAATTCATTAAAAACTTTACATCTATAATATGTGTTCCTACATAAGCATGAACATTACAAAATTCCATGATATAGTAGAAGTAAACATTAATTAGGTCACTGCAAGTGGTGAGATTCACAAATGAAATAGAAAAAAGTAGTCATATATTCACTTTATTTTAAACCCAATCACATCCCATATAAAATATATATTCAACACAACCTTAGATATCATCATATGTATAAATATGGTAGAGGAAGGTAACAAGATCACTAAAAGTAATCATGGTGTTTTCATTTAAATTTCCATGAATAGACACATATATTACATCAATCAATTCCTTGTAATTCAAAGCATATGAAAACATAATATGGTTATTCAAGAAAGTGAGACTTTTACTCATAAAAGGATTTTCCAAAAAAATGGCACCCTGATTCAAAGGCATGATAGTAGAAGGGACTTGAGATCCTTTTTAGGTCCAATTTCAAGTAAAAATGTAGGACACTTCCAAGAAGTAGGGTTTCTTATGCTTAAGAGTTCAAGCATGTCCTCAAGAGTCTATCCCTATACATTATCTTTTTGCTTAATGTAAGTGTGAAAAAAAACTACATATCAGGTATTGGGAAACAAACATACCCGATGGAGACTTTCTGAAACAAAAGATCTCGAGATACACTATTTGGATCTTACAAGATAAAAGCATACTAGAATCATTCAAATAAGCTGTTAGGGAGGAAACAACCCGTGTAGGATAGAATATAAAACCATACAACCCTAATACTTATCCAATCATAATGAAAATTCGATCATGCCTCTAAGTACCACATTGAGTTGGAAGCGGTAGGTACATACCTTGATAGATAAGCTTTGAGTTGTCTTGTTGATCTTCTAGACTTAGATCACAAAATCCCTCCATTTCTTGCATTGTTTTAGACCATGAAGTTTTTTCCACCTTCTTCTCCTTAGGAGTTACCTTGGTAGAGCTTGAATAGGATATTTCGAACAATATAATAAAGAACTTCATCATGGTATTGACAATGATAAACTTGATCATTGCTTTCTTGAGAACCTTTATTTATCCACCTTCAATAAGCTATTAGAGTTCTTAAGGACATGAATTCTATACTTATTAGAGCTTCATCCTTTTAATGATATTACTACTCACAATATTTGTGTAACTCCCACTATCAATGATCAAATGACACACCTTACCAATAATTTTTTATCTAGTATGAAAAAAGCCTCTCTTTATTCATGATCTTCTTTTGATAAAGCACCAAAGATCTATATTAGAAAAAAAGATGGATTCTACTTAAATTGCCATTCCTCTATATTAGAGGATCTCCTATTATCAAAAGACCACCAAAGTTTATATTTTTCTCTATCTTCTCTTTAACCTTACTTGTTGTTTACATCTTTTTGTCTCTAACTAGGCTTATCATCACTACCATTCCCCTCATACTCCTCATCATCCTCATTTCAATACCAATTATGGGGACCCATAATTTTTCTTATATTAGTATAGTCACTTGCAGTATGCCTTCTTCGTTTACTCTAAAAACATTGAATTGTAGAAGGACGAAGGGGGTAAAGTCTAGTATAAGTAACAATGGATTTGTCTTATTTCACCTTGGGATCAACCTTTGTTTGAGTGATTTTATCACTAATCTTGGAGTGCTTTTTTGTATTTTATGAGTTTCATCTATTTTCATTATTACTCTATGAGAAAGTCAAAGTGCTCTTGGGCTTAAAATGATTCTTTTCTTTTAATTACTATTCTACCCTTGAGTCATAACGGAAATCACATTCAAACTCACATATTCCTTAATCCTTATTGACCACAAGCTCACCTTAAGTTTGCCAAAAATTAAATCACTGTGAATTGCATTGTCTCTACATGATTGGATTTCATTTTTAAGTTCTACAACTCTTTATAATACTATTCAATGCTCTTGGCACCTTGACATAGTATGTACACCTTCATTAGAACTTCTTGCAAGTAATTTAGAGTTAAATATGACTTTTTGAGAGTGAAAAATGATTTCCAAGTAGGCAATTCATATATATTTTGATGCTCTTATTAATTTTCTTTGATTCCTACCATGTGGAAGCATAACCCACAAATTGAGTACGAACATATTCACCTTACAAGAATCAATATTGTGGTAGTTAGAATGATCCATTCACTTTGCAATTTCTTAGTTATTAACTCTTCTAGGTCACGACTTTCTTTGAACATATGAAGTATCTCCTTGATTATGTTCAACCCTTGGTCTTGATAAAGGAAATCCCAATATCTATCTCCTCTATTATCAAACCATCTCCTCTTTACCAATATCTATAACCCATATCCTAATTCTTGTTATTTCTACTCCTATACTTCTGTTCTTCCATGCCTTGGTTCTGACCAAAGCGTCCAAGGGAGTCTTTCATCTCTTGGTACTCCATACAAATTTGTACCTCCATTCTCCTAAAACTCATTAATATTGACTTCATCATTCCATCCATCATCTAATGGGTATTGGTAATAGTAGTATTGGTATGTTATAGATTAAAAGTGTCATGGAGACGATATATATGATCCATGCAATGACATCATTGATGCAATGCAGATAGGGACTTGAGTTTGGTTTGTCATAAAAGACCAATATCTTGCATATGGTGGTAGAGTTGTGGATTAGGATTTAGAATAATGAGTCATGGATGTAGTAGGATGTTGTGATTTTGGATTATAGGGTTTTGGTGGAAGCTTTGTCTTTAAGTTAACATAGGATCACACATGTTTTGAGATCTCCATGCAATAATAGTAAGTCATTATTACACATTTTCTTTTCCTTTATTATTTCTTGTTCCTTAAGGTAAACCTTATGTCTTCCTCCTTCAACCTTATTCAATTGTTTCTCCATACCTCCCAAATTCTCATTCATATTAATACCTTGTGATGTTGGCAATTGACTCCACAAGGTTCATGGAACCTTCTCCAATTTTTTTAGACATGTCCTTAAAAAAAAGAAAAAAAAAAGATTAGTAGCAGAAGTCCTCACACAACACAATTTGAACTCAGGAATTATCTCAAATTCTTTATCAACTATCTTTACATAATTATTTCAAGATTACCTAAAATTCTTTGAATGGATCTTTTTGACCATGAATAATTGGATGACTCCAAAATTCAAATAGATAAGACCTTAGAAAAATCTATAAATAAGTAAATCAAGAAACTCCTAAAAGAATTCATACAAATAACTATAAATACAAGAACTAAAATCAAACCTAATAGGTCAAATACTAATAAAAAATTAGTTCTAAGAGCTAATGAAAGTGTTTATAGTTCACACAAATGAAAAGAAGAAGTTAGATCATCGAAATTGAAAATCGAAGTTGAACCTATGAATGGGGATTTTGCTGAGGCATCTCTAGAAACAACTGTCATTTCCTATAGTGGATGATGGCTACAAATTATGGTAGAGATCTTTTTCTTATGATTTTGTAGCCACAAAACCCCTTTTGCTACAATAGATGGCTCCGCAGATTCTCTAAGACATAACACATGAAACTTTTTAAATATTGTACTTGTGGTTCCACTTTTTACTTAATGGACCTAGTACTTTCCACTTTTGCTAATTTCAACTCGTACTATAACTTTTACAATTTGTATTTCTTATTGTTTGGGGTCTAATGCACCCTTTTACATATTCTTCCTTAAAAAGAAATGAATTCTATGAAGAATATTAAAATTTCCTGCTCTTTTACAGTAACTCAAATTTCCATACAATTTCTAAAATAAGATTCCTTTTGTGATAGAGAACAAATCCCACTGATTTATAACCCTCAAATACAAGCCAATCAAACATGAAATTAAGATCTACTTGTTCAACCTTCAACCCTTCAAGGTCAACAATGGTGATTTTTCAAAACAACTCCAGTGCAATCCAAATCTTCAATCCAAACTTCAAATCACTAAGAAAATCAATGCCTAATGATAAAACCTCAATCTCCAAGTCGAAAACAAATTTTTTTTAAATTTACTCGTGGTTTTGATTTTTTTTTTTTTTGAATTTGTGATCAAAGAATTAAAATTTGTTGTAAAAAATCTCTAGCCTAAGCTTTGTACCAAAGGGTACAATCTTGGTTTCCCAACTAGAATTGAAATTAAACATAAATTAAGAAGAGAAACACATGCGAATACATAAAGGGGTAAATCAATGATCAATTGGGAAGACAAGTTAAAAAGGAAATTAGGGATCCACCCATGCCTAGTTAAATAATTATTTAATCAAATAACCACCCACTTAGATTGAGACATTACAATGACAAGATTAAGCTACACTAGCTATCACTATGAACTACAGGCTTCAAGAGCTTTCAAATCTTAATCTTCAATTTCTAACCATTAAAATAAGCTAAGGAACATGTTATACTAAGCTTATAAACATATAGCATCTTTTACAGAAAATAACCCTTTTAGGATATTGTGGATACTTGTTAAGCATATATTGGTTGTATATGCTCATGTAGGGCCACATGTGGCCTTAGCATATGCTAGTAGCCTCCTTTTGGTGCTACTGTTAGCTACATAAGGCATATTGTAGCCACAAATGCCTTATTCAAGGGACAAATAGGCCATTCTTTTTCTTCTTTCTTTGAACCTAATCTTCCCATGATCCGAGACACCTTCCACATTTGAAATTAGGTAATGTAAGGTTCATTAAGGTTCCATAAAGTCCTTCTTTATGAATCTAAAGTATGTTTAGCTTCAATCATTATTCTAAAATAAATGGTGTCGGGCTATATCATATCAGTAAAGCTCAATATCTAGCTTAGGGGATACTCCTATTGAATGCCTCATAGATGGTGTTGCACCATGATATCTATCCCTAATTCTGACATGACCTCATCCCCTGACCTAACCTTTGGATAGGGACTTAATAGTAAGGTTTGGAACATAACTATCCAAGCAGTTGAACGCATCCTCTCTATCTTTTGAGAGAAGAAAAAGAAAAAAGTTAGCTTTTAGGAATGAAAAAACTCATATAATGATGAATTAAAAGCTAAAGGTTTCCTAAGAATCTCCTAAAACATCTGAAATATATATAAATATATGTCACCATACCATCAATAAAACTCTATTGGATATATTCCTTTGACGTATGAGACTAGTGAACATAGTGCTTTGATACTAAATTATTATAATGAAACTTTTGGTCATTTTCTTATTTTTTGCAGTTTCTTGTATCTTAAAATGTTATTGTAGTAGCTCTAAGTCATTTATGACTTATCAGGACTTGTGATTAGGTTCTTGAGTTATTCATTTGGTGGTTATATCTATTTCCCTATTTTAAAAACTAAACTTTTGATATTGTTGATTCCAATCAACATTCACTAAAAAGAACTCAGAATCAAATTCAAACTATTTAGTTAGCTCTAAAATGTGTATTTTGGTCTATAGGGACTCTTGTTTCGTGTTCAGAAGCCTTTTTTTGTGATTTTATCTTTTTTTTGTGTATCTTCTGAGCTTTCTTGCTCATAAATAGCGTTTGAGTAGTCATCTTATGATTGGAGCCTTAGATTAGAAATTCAACTATGACATTTGTTCTAGAATATTGGGTTTAGGTTGGGTGAAGTGGTTTTTTGAGTCTCAGGATAGAAAAGCTCATTTCGATACTTTGTTGGAATTTATATAGTTTAGGTTAAGGGTTAAATATAGTCAATATTTCATTTAAATAATTGCAGATCAAAAATTTTTCTACTCCATTGAGTCCGTAATGTCATCTCCGTGAAATTTACATATTTGATTTGTGTTCACTATATTTCAGACCCAACCGGAATCATCATTTGAAGTTCAATATATTAGCTATATTACTGTCATTTGGTGCCAGAAAATTATTCTTTGCAATCGCGTATCTAACCCATGCAAATACAATGCATAATATTTTTTTCTACATGATCACGCATGTTGTTCATGAGATCATGATGGTGTCTTCCTGTGAGCTTCGGGATCATGGCTCTCCTTGTGCGCGATCATGTAGGGTCATTCACATGGTAGTATAAATAGTTACAAAACCTGATTTTCAACATTTTTTTCACCATTTTCATCTTCAAACATTCAAAAACCTCCATTAACGGGTCTTTGCATGAGTGGTTGGGTTACTTTGGAAACTTAATTTCGCTGATTCCCTATCAATTATAGGTATGTTTCGACTTTAATTTCTTCAAGTTTTACCAAAATTTTCCCCAATTTCTAAAGTTGGTTCTTCACTTCAATCCCTTGTTTCAGGCTTATTTCTTTCTTATATTAGGTCAAAATTTAGGGTATGAGTTACTCATGAGGGAATATTTTTTATCTTTTGTTTGGAGTCGGGCTCATGGGCGCTTAGGTCAGTTTTAACCCTTATTTTGATCTTAAGTATTTTCATAGAATTATGAGTATAATTAGACTCGTATTAATGTATATATTATTATTTTACTAGTTTTTTTGATTGTTTGAGCTCATTTTCCCATATTTGGAGTTTTGGAGTAGCCCAAGCATTTTCTACTTTACTAGTTTTTTTATCGTTTGAGCTCATTTGAACATATTTGGTTTTTAAGAGTAGTCTAGGAATCTTCTACTCGATATTTATGAGCTTATATTTTGGAGGGAAGTAGGTACAACTTACTATCCTATACTTGAGTTATATGGGAAATAATAGTACTAATTACAATCTTCGTATTGGGAATTTGCACCATTTACTCGGTCGACGTTTTTAGGCTGGTTTGTTATTGCATATTGGTGTTGTATTTTAATTATAGAATACCTTGTGGCCCTGAGTGGTTTACACTAACTCTGTAATATATTTGGTGGGATTATTGGGAATATTCATGAGCCCCAAACACCGGTTTGTCTTGTTATACTTGTTGTAGTGATTCTTAGCTTGTACAGGGCTGACAGGAAATTTTGTAATCCTTGACTGTGATTATGCTCATATAATTCATGTATGTCATTATTTTACTGAGGTTTTAGGCATTGGTTACCAATGTTAATGGAAAACAGACCAATATTGATTATTTTGGAACCTTGTATGGCCTTGTTATATTGATTTGGTCTTAAAAGCCTATGTTTAGATATTGTTGACTTCTATTACTTGAGCTTTTATTAATAAAAGATGACCACATATATTTTGATAGTACAAGATAATCCTTATATGAAATTGGTTTTTAAGCAAACTCTTTACTAAAATGAACTACTTTTATGGTTTCCTTAAATTATTATAAGACTCGATTGTCGATTGGGCACCCTATACTCCTGTTTTTTACTATTATAGTCCAAGTACTAAAACCTGGCACTAGGCATATGAAATTTCCAACACATATAGCTTCAGGTCGATCTTGGATGTTGAGCATCAGCCATTACCTAATTTTACTCCTGGGTGTAGTTGGGCATGGATATTGAGTTTTTGACTAATTTTAGACCCGATTTTAGCTGGGCATCTGCACTTGATACTTGATACAGTATGAGTTACTTTTACCATATTCAGGATGAGCTCCTGTTATATTATTTAGTTGTTAGTGTGTGGGGTGATATTCCACCATGGACCTTGTCGACTTAATGCCATACACAGTGTGATAAGGGGAGCGGTATACAATAGATTAATAGGTATACAGTAAAAGTTTCTTCCATATGTTCCTACCTACCATGACTACGGACTTTCGAAGGAGGAGCTCACACATTTACTTTATAATGCTTCATATATTGTTACTTTACGCGCTATTTTACAAGGTTTTAGTGATTTCTTTTACTATTTTAGATTTCGTATGTTCTACCCTTATTTATACAATTACCTTTTGCATTCATCTATTCCTTATGCTTTAGTACATATTGGGTGGTTCTTTATAGTAGGATAGGTGCCCTTATGATCTGAGAAACTGGGTCGTGACAAATTGGTATTAGAGGAATAGGTATGTTGGTATCCTAAGTACATGAGATAATATCTAGGAGAGTCTTACAGATAGGGAAGGATGATGCCCATAACGTATGTTTAAGAGGCTAAAATTCAATATTTAAGAAGTATATCTCTCTCACACTTTCCTATAAAGTGTGCATTCTAGTTAGTCTCTTGAAATCTCTTTTGTTCTTATTCATTCTTCCACAGATGATATTCCCAAAATCTTTAGAAGAAATAAAAGAGTGGAATGCATTCCACACTATCAGTTAGAGATTTATTTGGGAGCTATGATGGAGGAAGATTCTGAGATGAAATATGTGCTTATGTTTCAACATCTGTGAGAGATGCTACACCTGTTAGGTCTTTAGAGGTCCATCCTGAGTATGGTCCGTCTAACAACCATCTGGTGTCCAAAGATCTTCTTATGTTACAACTTGGTTAGCACCATAAGGGTTTGCTACACCATTCCTTCATGAGATACTTCTTGGGATATTGATATTACGGGGGAGGAGGGAAGGGGAAGGGGGGAATGTGTACCACAAACAGGGTTTCACATAGTACTAGGAGTACTTCTTAGGTGAGGTGTGAGTTTCGGGGTATGGTGAAAGGTTCTTTGTCTGTTGCTGTCTATGAGTCAAGAATCCATGAGTTTGTGCAGCGTACAACTTTAGTTTTTCCTTCTGAGTATGTGAGTACCTAGAGTTTTATTGATGGGTTGGTTTTTCCTCTTTGTTTAAAACTTATACCCTTTGTAGATGGAGGTTGTTCTAACACTTAAGTTGCTAGCGTGTGAGGTTGATTAAGAACGTATGTTCGGAGGCATATGTAGGGGTGACTCCCCAACCTCTGAGTGGTTCTAGTGAAGACATATTAGGAGCTAGGGGTCATCCTATTAGGCCATTTTAGAAAGTTCCACTTTAGATAAAGATTAGTTTGTTTTTATTGGGTAGATTTTGAGGGGTATTTTCCAAAAAGGAGTAGGTTGTGGTGGCCATATGGGTACATCTAGATCATCTCATATATATAAGACCTACGGGCATGTTTTTTTGGTAGGGTTATGGGTCACATTACTATGGATTGCCCATACTAGGGGTTTGTTCAGCCAACAATTCATTTGGCTTTAGATATTGGTCAGACTATGCATGGTACTTCTTGTTGGGCTTTAGGCCGTGGAGGTCATTCTAGTCCAACGAGGAGTTTGTCCATCTTAGATAGTTTGGTATATGCTTTTCATATGGTGACTTTGGTCATTATTAAAGGGATTGATCACGGAGTTAGTTGTGCTATGACTGTGGGGCTCTTGATCATGTTTCACAAGATTTCCCCAGCATAGAATTGACCAACCATCGGTCTATTTCTCTTAGAGTCCTCATGATGCCTCAGTCACTGTGACCTCGGGTTTGATTTTTAAGTTTTTATTAGCCAGCCTTGGCTTTATTTGGTTTCTGTAACTGGTTCCCATTAATATTTATTTATTTTTACATCTATTTGTTAAGTTAATACTTTATCTAACCTTATTTGTCTTTTATGCTTATGTGCTCCTCTATTGTAGCCCATTATTTGATTACTCTATGTTGAGATTAGCTTCTGAGATGTTGTTGAGGCTTTCATTTGTTGCTATCCATGTGGTTGATCTTTAACTATTGGATTATGATGCTAGATCCTGTTGGTTAGCTATTGAGGAGCTTGATTATTAGGCTGTATTATTCTTGATAGATGGTTTGACCATAGATAGTTTGGGCATAGACAAGATACCTTTTTTTACGTGTTCCTAGGATGTTGTATCAGAATCGTACCTTAAGTTTTGCTTAGTATGTTTCGATGCATGTTAGGATTCTTTAGCCATGCACCTTTTAGGGTATTTTCAATCTTTCGAGCTAAGGGTTTAATTCCATGGATTATTTATACATGTTTATCTTTAACCTGCAATGTTATGTTGAGTAGGTTAACCACTCTAAGGGGGGGGGGTGGAATAGTATGGTTACTTTTTCCGAATCTTTTTGGGTTCAGCAAGAGAATGAAAATAGGAATGAAGGAACACAAAGGACTTATAGTGGTTCGGCCAAACTCTTGCCTACATCCACTACCTAAGTTCTTTACAACATAAGCTTTTTAACTATCACAAACAAACTTATAATCACTTTCAAGACAAGTGAGAACTCTTTACAACTTCTTGATTCTTGGTTGAAGAAAAACCTTCTCAGTTTAGTTGGAAACTATCTCTATGTTTCCCAACACTTCAACACTTACAAAATATGTTTACAAATTAGAATCAAGTGCAAGAACAAGTGGTACAAAGAATTGAGATATGAGATGAAGCACAAGAACATTGTATTCTAAGTATATGAGTGTAGAATGCTTTGATTTTTAGAGAATGTTGATATAATGTGTTGGGTGTTGTTCAAAGACGATTATCTCTCATCTTTGATGTGTATTTATAGTTGTCTCATCTATTGTAGAAATTATGAGATCAATTCTAGCTGTTGGAGCTTATTAAATGTTGCATTAAATGCTTCTAACAACTCGATTGGTCAACTTACTATCTTGGTCGACTAACTTTTGTCTTGGTCGACCACCCACTTTCCAGTAGGTCAATTCTCCTTGTT
>JBDJHY011025098.1:0-14297 GCA_039654485.1 Withania somnifera
TTAGTATAATTATTAAAGCTATAAACCAAGAGATTGCCCCACGGAGCCTACCTATCATCCGACGACAAAGCTTTGCAATATCACGAATTGTACTCCGACTGATATCAAACGTGTTCCAAACAATTCGAAACTTGAGCCACTAAAATTTTATATATTAATACGAGTCTAACGGTGTATTTTATGCTAAGTTTCGAATTGGGCCTAAAAAAGGCCTATAATGGGCTTGTGGGGCTCGCTTGCCGAAACCGCAAACAAACTTCACCACCAGGTTCCCAGCACATCCAGGATCCTGTGCTCCAAATTTGAGCACAATACAAAAGTCAGAATGGCTTCTAATCAGCCTGGACAGATTTGACCCAAAAGGTGTTAAAGGTTCAATCTTTACGATTATAACGTTGGAATTTTGATAAATTCGTGATCTTAGGAGAAATGTATATCCAATTGATGAAGAATTATTCAAAAATAATTGATTTATGGGATAATTTCATATACTTCATATTTTAAGCCATTAATGGGGGGAATTGAGAAAATAAGGAAGAAGAAGAGAAGGAAACTTACCCAATTTCGTGTTGAAATCGATGAAGAATATTGAGATGAATTTCTTTGGTCTTGGAATGGTGTTTGGAGGAGTATTCGTCGCCCTAGAATTGAAGGAATTATGTTTTTGGTTGAAATAATATAAAATAGGGTTGTTGCAGGAATTATATTGCTAGTCACACTTCACCGCGATCGCGTTAACCTAGCACGATCGCGCTGAAGAAATTTCCAGGTCATCGCAATCGCATTAAGGTGTCGCGATCGCGCTGAAGAGTTTTCTTAGATCCTATCATGATCGTGCATATGGATTGAAATTTTTTAGAAGGGAAAAATATTACTCATCGCAATCGCGCCTCAGGGGCCGTAATCGAGCAGAAGGAAATCTGCACCATTTGCAGATTCCGACTTCGATTTTCTAGGATTTACACCAGGGGTTCGAGGATCACATATCGTCTAATTTTGGTAAACCAAGTATGCAAATAGCATGAAAATGATATTTCGGACTCAATGGAATTGACAAAACTGCAATCCGAGGTTGTTTAAGAAAAATGACCCCTCAACCCCAAAAGGAGCCAAAAGCGCATTTCTCCACCAACACCTTGAAAATGCAACTACAAGCCTAAAAATTATACTAACACCTCTCCTAGACTAAATTCATCATTCCAAAGCTGCTGGAAGTGTCAAAATTCCAATCCGACACTCCGAACATCAAATTACCACTCAAGCTCCACTTTAGGCCATAAACTTAACTAAAATCCATAATTTCGCATAACTTGCAAACACAACCTTCGAAATACAAACTTAAGGTCAATATTGACTTTGCTTGGTATTCCTAAGCTAACGAAATTGTAGGAATTAACTTCTGAGATCATTTTGAAGAAAAGTTGACTTTGGTCAATGAGTACTTAGTTTTAGGCTCTAAAATAGGGAATTTGAGATACTTCTCAATTAAGTCGCCAGTGATCCGAACTATCAGTCCTAGCAAGTCATAAATGACTTGGGGTAATTACCAAAATGCTTTAGAATGTAAAAAGTTGTGTATTTATCATAAATGACCATGAGGGTCATTACAATTTAAAGACAATGGGAATTGTGAGAAGGAAGGGCATGATGAAATGAGGCTGGTGAAAGGGAAAAGAGGAGGGAGTTGAAGGGGAAAGGAAAATTAGTAATCATGGAAAATTATAAGAGGGTTAGGGAGGAGATTGAGGCCCAAATTCCTTATCCTTATCGTACGTAGTATCATGTTTTGAAAACTAACCATTCCAATTCTTCCTTAGCCCCATTCTATTTCTTTTCTTTTGTAGGATTATGTTGATGTCTTTCCTAAGGAACTTGCAAGTGGATTACACCCTCTTTGGGGTATTGAGAACTAAATTGACTTCATGTAGGCTTCTCAATTTCCAAATAAACCAACCTATCAAAGTAGTCTGCAAGAGACAAGAGTGCTTCAAAGGCAAGTTAAGGACCTTCTTAACAAATTAAAGCATGGGAGAGAATGCATCCATGCATTATACTGGTCATATTGTTTCTTTAGAAGGACAAAACATGGCACATTTGTGTTGATGTCTCAAAAGTAAACAAAATAATGGTAAAGCATTGCCACTAAATTCCTTGATTAGATGACATATTAGATACTTAATAGTTCTTGTTTGTTTTCAAAACTTATTCTTAGGAGTAGGTACCATTAAGTCTGTATGAACCCTAGAGATGAATAGAAAACTGCCTTCAAGACCAAATTTGGTCTACATGAATGGATGGTGATGCCTTTGGTCTCGCCAGCACTCCTAGAAATTTTATGTGTTTGATGAACCATTTCATAAAGCCAAAATGTGTTATGCCATGTTTTGGTGATATCTTTATTTATAAAAAATCCATAGATGACTATGTTGAGCATTTGAAGTGTGTTCTATATTCTTGGATAAGAGCAGTTATATGAAAATCTTGAAAAGTTCTCTTCTAGTGTTAAGGAGGTTGCCTTTAGGGAATTTACTATAAGTTCTTGAGATGTTGATATGGATGAATCAAAGATAGACATTATAAGAACTTGGCCGATATTATAAGAACTTGGCCGACATTATAAGAACTTGGCCAACTCCAAAATCCATTAGTGATGTCAGTGGATTTCATGGATTGACTAGTTTTTATGGTAGGTTTGTCAAAGGATTCAGTATCATATTTGATTTTTTGGCCGAGATAACCTGAAAGGATAAGCCTTTCAAGTGGGCTGATGATCAAGAAAAACCATTTAAAACCTGGAAATCTGTGCTTAGCTCTACTCTTTTATTTTAATTTCCTAATTTTGAGAAAATATTTGAAGTTTAATGTTATTCTAGTAAAAGTAGGCATTTGATCCATCTTAATGCAAGACCAAAATCCCATTGCTTATTTTAGCAAAGAGATACAAGGTGAAACTTTGAACTATTCTACTAATGATCTTGAATTGTATGCTTTGATTAGAGCCTTAGGCAATTGGAAACATCACTTAAATCCCAAAGATTTTGTGATACGGACTTATCATGAGTCTTTGAATCATCTCTAGGACCAATAAAATTTGAACCAAATTCATGCCAATTATTTTTAATCCTTTAAAAATTTCCCTATGTAATCCAATTCAAGAAAGGGAAAGAGAATGAGTGCCCGATGCCTTGTCAAGAAACATATTGTGATAAATAATTTTTTTTGAATTTTGGCTTTGAATGTTCAAAGATATTGTATCCCAAGGACCCAATTTTTTCCCAAGACTTCCAATATTGTGAGGAACGGGAAAAAATTCTTAGGGATAGATATTTTACTCCCTATTCTACGTTTCATGATTTCTTGCTCAAAGGAAAGAGATTATGTGTTCCTATGAGCTCTCAAAGAGAATGATTTGTGAAGGAAGCACATGATGGGGCATTATTTGGTCATTATGTAACTAACAAAACCATGGGAATTCTTGAGGAACAAGTCTATTGGTGGAATATGCGCAAAGACGTTTCTTGTATTTGTGGACAATGTATTAAATGCAGAAGTGTCAATGCGTGACTTCTTCCCAGTTATTTATATACCCCCATCTCTCATCGAACATTTTTTAACATTTCTATGGACTTTAGTTTGGGTATGCCAAGGAAAAAAAAGGGAAATGATACCATCTTTGTAGTTATTGATCAATTTTCAACTATGGTTCATTTTATTTCATGCCATAAATGTGATGATGCTCCCAATGTAGCATATATTGAAAATGTTTTTAAATGTATGTAATTCCTCAAACCATTATAAGTGATAGGAATCCTAAATTCTTTGGTAACTTTAGTAAAGAGTTGCGGGGTAGGCTTGGTATTTTTCTACTTCTTGTCACCCACAAACCACTGACAAACCAAAGTCATGAATAGGACACTAGATTTTATGATGTATGTTATGGTACATAGAAAATTGGCCTCTTAAGAGGAACAATTGACACTAGTTGAGTTTGCTGATAATTGTGTTATTCATAAAATATTAGCATGACACGATTTGAGGTAGTGTATGGTTTAACCTCCTTACTATATTAGATATCACCTATTTTTCTTAAGATCTTGTATTGATCATAGATAGAAACAAGAGAGAGGATGCTATTAAGAAGATTGAGAAGGTGAGGCCTCTCCTTGAAAACAAGAACCAAGATTTGGTCAAGAAGGAGAAGAAGGGTTGCAAGAGAATCGTACTTGAACCGGGTGAATGGGTGTGGGTTCACTCTCTCAAGGAATAGTTTCCTACTCATAGAAAGACCAAGTTAATGCCAAGATGTGATGGACCATTCCAAGTGTTTGAAAGGATTAAAGGAAATAACTACAAGATTGAATTTTCTTCAAAGTATCAAGTTCACGATACCTTAAATATTTGTGATTTCTCTCCCTTTGATACTCTTTAAAATAATGGTACCTTAAACTTGAGATAAAAAAAATAATAAGGAGAATGATGCAGTTCAAGTTGCATCAAGGTTGTTTAGCCGAAGCCAATCACGAGACCTCCAAATTATGATAAGCTTATTCATGAAGTTAGAGGTCCTTGATCAAGTATTGATGCTAAAGGGGGATTCTTATCGCTTGTGAAGAGGAAGGGAACAAGATTATCTAAGAAAACTTCAATGCACCAAAATGATAACCAATTCCCCATGTTTAGTGATATAGAAGCTAGTTTGGTGATGGCCAAACTGTTTTGGCTCAAGTTGTAGTTGAGCTACCAAACTCAACAACTTTAATTATAGTTCACTTTTGGGTCTATATGTAATAATTATTTCTTAGACTATAAATAGCTAGTTATTCTCTTTCTTCCTTATATTTTTTATGAATATTTATATTGAAAATGTAATACCCCTTACTTGACTTATCCTAGAAAACTAGTTCAAAGATCAGAGGAACTGAAAATTTTCTCCCAAGTAGCCAGAATTTGAGTCACGACTCATGAAATGCAGTTCCACGGGTCCTACTGTCAACTCGTGGAATGGATGACAGAAGTTATTTCTATTAAGGTATCCATGATTTGAGGTAAAAGTCATGGTTGGAAAACCATGGGTCATACTATGACTCGTGGTACCACTTGGAAGAAGATGATTTTTTTAGCCCAGTTCCACGAGTCACTTCACGAGTTGTGAAGTGACATACCATGAGTTATGGTATGGACTCATGGGGTGAGTTTCAAATTCCAATTTACATCCTAGACACCATGAATTGAGGTACGATCATGGAGTGGCATTCTACGAGTCATGAAGTAGCATTCCACGAGTTGTTGAATGGCTTAGGTATAGTGGAACTACATTCCATATCAGAAATATTAAGGGTCTTTCCATAATTTCCCTAGTATTTTCCCTTTAATATAGTGCTTTTTAGGTTTCACAAGGGTTTAATACAAAAACTGCAAACCTAAAATTTCTATTATTTTCACAAGTCTCAAACAAAAACCTTGATGATTTCTCTTAATCACTTAGGTTTCTTTAAGATTTCTTAAGAACTTTATCACAAATCAGTCCAGAGGTTCAATCAGGTGTGTAGGCTAATAAGGGTTTCCTTTCACCCTTGTTCCCAAATCTCATAGTTTTTAGTTCAATTGGAAGTGGTAGATTATATATGGTTAAATTCCTAAATTCATGTATTATGTTGAAATTATCCTTATTACATAATTATTAGTGGGTATTGTTGAAATTATATGTGTTATCATATGTTCCATAATAATTGTATATTCCTAATAGTTTAAGTCAAGTTCGATGATAATGAGTTCTTGAATTGAGTTTAATTTGACAGTGTTAGAATTCAGAGTCAACATATATAATTGGCAGTCTTGAATGGTCAAACCTTATTTTACACTACTTGTTAGCTTTTCATGAAATAATGATATTATGGATATAAGCTAATCTAACCTTGAGTTCAAAGTCAGTTCTTTAAATAGATTTTATTTTGTGAAAATTAAAAGTTGATTTTGAATTTAGCTAAAAGCTTGAAAGAAGAAAACAATATCAATAAGATAACCTATTTTCCCAAGGAGGCTAAAGCATGTTTATCTTGGATAGTTTATTTCTTAAATTGTTTTCATTAGTCAATATCCGAGTGGATTGTGCACAAGACCATATACTATACATAAACTACATGACACTGTAGGTTTTGATGGCCTAATTAGGCTAGAAATTAGCCTTAGTGGATGGACTAGGTTATTGTAAGGTTTTATACTTCTAGAAGGGTATAGGGCTCCTATCAGCTAGGACGTCGTCTAGACTTCATTTCTGCTCGTATGTTTTACTATTGATTATAGAGGATCCCCATGAGATTTGAGTTGTTTACTTTAGTTTATCATTACTCTAAGGATTATAAATTTAACCTGAGTCTTACTTCCTTAGCACGTGATGTGATCACAATATGGGTGACATATCTCGCTTAAAATTTTTGAAATATTCATGTTCTTTAGAAACTCTTTGTTGGTTTAATGTGGTTTTTGATGTTTTACAGGTGAATGAAGCAAATAATAAAGGTTGGAGAAAAGTGGGATTGAAATGAAGATAAACAGCTATCTTGACGAGCCACCATCTCTATGATGACTCATCATGTTTTGCCAATTAGAAAAATGTGTTACTGGAAAAACGTATACATATTACGGTGATACTAATGTATCGTCAAGCCTTTGATGAGTCTTCATATGGTCCCCATCATGAGAATGCTCCTCCACCTCACCTAGGTGTTGTTGATGAGTATTTTTCGATGGCCATCCGCTTGGTAATGACTGGTCATGTAAAACCATCATGCAGATCATTTATTATGAAGTATCAATGATGATTTGAATCAACGACTTATCATTAGCTTGATGAGTCGTCACTAAGGCAGTAAAAAATTTAATGAATTTGTGCAATTGTTTTAAATTTCCAATTGGAATTATAAGAACGATTTTTATTATTAGATGGCATATCTTATTTTTTGGAGCAGAGAAACAGATGCAGTTCTCTGAGTTTTTATCTATTCTCTTTTTTTCTAGAAAACACTACTCTTTTGAGAATTTGATTATTGATTGATTGGAAATGGAACACTCTCATTAGAAGAAATCTTGATTTGGGTTTGATATCAATTGATGTTCTTTCTTGTTATTGCATTTTTATCATTATGAGTGGTTAACTTCTCTACTCTAGGGTTGTGTATATAAAATTATTCTTGCATCGAACATGTTTATCAATACATAATCTCTATATTTTGATTGATTTCTGGTGGTTACAAACACTAGATCATTCTCAGATTTAAAGTATGAAGTATATGGTTAAACCTATATGTTGAATTATGATAAGAAGAAATTTGAGGTGTAAACCCTCGTCTAATGATTATTTTTGTAACTAAGGTAATCACCTTGAGGTTATTCATTGCTAAATATTGCACTCATTTACAACCTAAAAAGGTGTAAAATAATTTTTTCTAGGATAGGTTGAGAAACACTTAGAAGGATACGTCAATGTTAATAACTTTTAAACTTATGAAACATACAAGAATTAATGTTCATAATTCGAAGATTTATTGATACCATGGTGAACACAATCTAAGGTTTCTTTATTGTCTGAATTATTTACTTAATATATAGGTTGATCTCTGAAACTTGGTTTGAAACTATTACGATTGAAATATTAAAAAACTCCATTTGAAATTTATGTTTATAGGATATAATCAACTACTTGTTAAATATCCTGATTCGACTTAATTTGAATCCATATTCCCTGTGGGATTCGATCCCAACCTAGTCTAGTTATGTATTTGACAAATACCATTTTATACTTCTTTTAGAGGTGTAATTTGGACATATCAGCATGACATTGCTTATTCTTGAGGTTTTTAGTCAAGAGTCTGACTTGTTCATGCACTGCATAGCCTGCTTCACATTTTAATTCCATTGATCATATTGATGTTATCCTATTATTGTTAGCTACTTACATATTCATTATATTCCATGGACTAATGCCTTGTGCCTTTATGTTTTTTATCATGCAGATCCGTCCAGTCGTCCTCACTCTCAAGGTTGACAAGACTTTGCATTGTAGTACAACTTTGGTGAGTCTCTATGATACCGGGACCAAATTATTTTGGAGTTTTTCTTTAGTTTATTAAAGATTATACTTGTTAGATTTTATTACATCTAGTTAAGGTCTTATCCTTACAGCTTGTTTTATTTCATCTTTGTAGTGTCTTAAGGATAGACAAAGATAAAATAGATTTGGGATTGGTTTCCTACATTGTTATTCATTTTGTATTTATTTCTTTATGTGTGATTCGTTCTACTAAGCATATGACAAGAGAGATTACTGATATCAAGAGAAAACCAATGGGAGGAGTATGGATGTCTATAAGAACGACCAGAGAAGCCTATACATACCACTAGGATACTGTGATTGAAATTCGGGTACTTTAAGAATGGAAGAAATTCTAGAAAAAGTTCTTGAGAGAGTATAATCATCATATGCACGTTTAAAAGAGATGAACAGTAAGATCTCGAACATTGATCAATTGGTTGATTCTCTTACTACCTTAATCAAGCAATTGAAGTTTCAATTTGGACAAATGTCATCCACCTTGAATCATAGAAAGGCTGGGATGTTACCTAGTGACACCTTGAAAATCTAAGAAATGATTATCAATGCATGGCTATCACCATAAGAAGCAGCAAGGTGTTTTCAAAACCAAGGAAAATAGTGGAAGAAAAGAGGTAGTTGAGAATCCAACTCTCAAAGCTTATTTAGGTGATGAGAACGATGCTTTGAATGATTAGAAACAAAGTGGAGTTGGTGAACTATAGAAAGGGAGAAAACTTTTTAATGAAGTGAGCATAGATGAGCCAAATCAAGTGACCATGATACCAATAACACCACCCCTATTTCCTCATAGAATGAAGAAGAAAGTTGAGGATAAGTTTCACAAATTTATCTCCATGTTAAAACAAATGTCAATGAAGATTTTTTTGGGGGAAGTATTAGGATATGCCAAGTATATGAAGGAACTAGTTACAAAAAAGAGATCAGTGACCTTTGAACTTGAAAACAACATTCACCATTACAATGCTATCTGTTCTAGATCTTTGGTGAAGAAAAGAGAAGATCCATCGGCGTTCACCATCCCATGCACTATTAGAGATTTCAACTTTTCTAGAGCTCTTTGTGATCTTAGAGCAAGTACGAACTAGATAAATTAGCTATATATAATAATTTTGACTTAGGATTCCCTACATTGACTACAATACGATTATTAATGGCCAACATATCAGTCAAGAGACCAGAGAGGATTCTGAGTCATGTACTTGTGAAAAATGGCTAAATTTATATGTCTTGCACACTTTTTCATCTTGGACTGTGAAGTTGACTTTGAAGTGACTATCATTTTTTCCAGATCCTTCTTGGAAATTGGGAGAGCCCTGGTCGATATGGAAAGAGGTGATATGAATTTTAGGCTTAATATTAATGGGGTTGTATTCAATGTATGCAAATTGATGAAGCAACCTAAGGACATGAGTGTGGTATCTGTGATAGATGTCGAATATGATGATGTGATGGAGGTGCCAATTGAAAAGAGGCTAACAGTTAAGACTTTAGTTGCAGTAGTCATGAACTTCGATGGTGAAAGGATTGATGATTATATGAGATTGTTATTGCATTGAATGGATCTGGGTCTTATTCTTATGAACCAAGAAATCTAGATTTGGATCTAAAGAATAGACCTATTCCACCAGCGAAGACATCAATGGAAGAGCCCCTAGTTTTGGAGCTTAAGGAACTTCCTATCCATATCTGATATACATTTTGGGGAGTAGAAAACACCCTTCATATCATCATCTTTGTGCATCTAACAGACTGGCAGGTTAAGGCATTAGTTTTGGTGTTGAGAGAGAGTTTAAAAGAGCTATTTAATACACTATCAAAGACATCATAGGTATCCCACCTAGGATATGCACACATCATATTGAGCTTGAAGAAGATTATGTTCTAGGTAGTGAACACCAAAGGATATTGAACCAACTAATGCAGGAAGTCATCAAGAAGGAGATAATTTGGATGAAGGTGTTGTCTATACGATTGCAAATAGTAAGTGGCTGAGTTCGGTGTAATGTATACCAAAAAAAGGTGGCAGGACTGTTGTGCCAAATAAGAAGAATGAAATTATCCCACTGAGGCCAGTGATGGGTTAGAGATTTTTTATGGACTATAGGAAGATAAATGCTTGTACTATCAAAGATCACTTTCTAATGCCATTTTATGGACCAAATGCTCGATAGGCTTGCAGGCTGGGGTGGATACTATTTCTTAGATGGTTATTCTTGATATAAGCAAATCTCCATAGCCTCGAAAGACAAAGAAAATATAACCTTTACATGCCCTTCTGGTACATTCACCTTCAAGCGCATGCCTTTTGGGTTAGGTAATTCACCGGCCACATTCTAGATATGCAGGATGTCAATATTCTTAGATATGGCTTTAGAATCCCTTGAGGTTTTCATGGATGATTTCTCTGTTGTTGGGGATCCATTTGAAGATTGCTTGAAAATTTTGAGAAATTTACAAAGATGTATAGATGTTAATCTTGTGCTTAACTAGGAAAAATGTAATTTTACAGTGAAGGAAGGCATTGTTCCTAGCCACAAAATCTCTAAAGAAGGTATTGAAGTAATAGAGAAAAGGTGGAGGTGATTGAGCAGTTTCCACCTCCGATTTCTATGATAGGTATGAGAAGCTTCCTATGACATGTTGGGTTCTATTGGAGGTTTATTCAAGACTTCTAAAAAGTTGAAAATCCTCTATGCAATCTTCGTGAGAAAGATATGAATTTTTTGTTTGATGATGCATATATTAAGGCTTTTGAAATCTTTAAGCAGAAATTGGTCACCATTTCTATTATAGTTGCTCCAGATTGATCAAACCCTTTAACTAATGTGTGATGCAAGTGGAGTTGCCCTTGGTTTTGTTCTTGGTAGAAACAAGGAAAGATATTCCACCCTATTTATTATGTAAGAAAAGCATCGAATGGGTCGCAGAAGAAATATACCTTTACTGAGTTGGAGCTGCTTGTTGTAGTTTATGCAATTGTGAAGTTTAGAGCATACTCCTTGCCACCAAAGTTGTGGTGTACATTGATCATGCATCCTTGAGATACCTTATGGATAAAAATAATGAAAAACTGAGGTTGATCTGATTGGTGTTGTTGCTTCAAGAATTCAATTTTGAGGTAAAATACGGCAAAGGTTGTGAAAACCATGTTAGTTATCATCTATCTAGGTTAGAAATAGATGGAAGAAAAGATGTTGATGCAAAAATAGATGATTCTTTCCTTTAAGAGCTTGTATTGGCCATTTCTACCGACATGGCTCCATGGTATGCTGACAATGCAAGCTTTGTGGTTAGCAATATTATACCCGAAGGTATGAACTCACATCAAAGAAAGAATTTTCTTCATGATTTAAGTAAATACTTTAGGGATTAACCTTTCCTATATAGACAATGTGCTGATAATTTGATAAGCTGATGTGTGCCAGAAGTTGACAGAACAAGCATTCTTGAGGATTTCATCCATCCCCATTGGAGTGCATCATTGTGGTTCCTGTACTACATAGAAAATGATGCAATGTGGCTACTATTGGAGTACTCTTCACCATGATACTTATGAGTTATCTAAGGCTTATAAATATGTTAAAGAAAAGGAGAAATTTGTAGAAATCATGAACTTTTTATGACTCCAATAATGAAAATAGAGATATTTGATGTATGGGAAGTTTATTTCATGGGCCCCTTAGTGAGTTCATATGGGTATAGATACATCTTTATAGCTGTCAACTATGTTTAAGAATAGGTCAAAGCTAAAGCATTTCCCAACAATGAAGAGAAAACTGTAGTGACATTCCTAAAGAAAAACATATTCTCAAAGTTTGGTACCCCCGAACCATCATCAGTGATGGGGGTTCCTACTTTTGCAACAAAGTTTTCTGCACTGTTCTATAAAAATATAGGGTGAAGTAGCATAAGGTAGAAACTTCATATCACCCATAGACGAGTGGACAAGTTGAAGTATCGAATAGAGAAATTAAGTCCATTCATGCTAAGACGGTGAATGTAAATCGGACTAACTGATCATGAAAGATACACAATGCTTTATGGATGTAGAATGGACTTTAGGACACCAATTATAATGCCCTTTCAGTTGGTTTATGGCAAATCTTGTCATTTCAGTTAAATTAGAGCACAAGGCAATGTGGTCTCTTAAGAAGATAAACTTGAGTTGGAACGAAGCTGCAAATTTATGGTGACTGAGGTACTTCCATAAGGAGTGGTGGAATAAGAAAATGAGAAAAATTCAGGTTCAAAGTGAATGGTCAAAGAGTCAAAAGGTACTTCGGATCCATTGAAGAGGTATGTTCCCTTGATAACAATCTACTTTTATGAGTTCTAAGTATTCAACGTAACCACATTGTGTCGTAATGTTAAATCAAGCACTCTTGTGAGGTAACCCAAATTTGTAAAGTGTGTCATATTTTGTATTTCTTTTATGTTTGATTTATTTTCAATATAGTTTTATAGGTTGTAAAGTAATACAGAATAGGGTTGGAAGTGAGATCAAAGGTATGACAAGTCGTCAGTCTATTGATGGGTCTTTAGGCAATTTTTAATCAAGGAAAACTAATACTAGATAGGTTGAAAGGAAATGACAACCCACCTTCACGAGTAGTCAAACCTTTTACAAGCCGTCATCAATGAACGCGTCATCAAGATATTAAACTGCAAAGTGTTTCTTTTATAATGAGCTGTGATGGCAAGTCGATCATATTGAAAGGTCATCAAAATTGATTGTTATTAGATTCCAAACTGGAATGTATTAAGATAAATGGTGACTCAAGTAATGATTTGTCCACTTGAAAATGACCATCAACTCAAGTTTTCACCATGTAAGTTCCTATTACCCATGTTGACATGACCGGATTTCCAAATATAAGACTCCCATACACCTTTTTCTTCACTAGTTAATTCCCATTCTCTCATCAACCCTTTCAAATTCCCACTTACGTAATCGCTTCACATTCCCCAAAATACACACACTATCTCACCTGCTTAAATTATAGCAAAGTACGCCAACTCTATATATTTCATGTATTGCAAAGTGAATATTGCATTCTGAGTGTCCTGGTTCATCAAGTTCGTCTTCTTCTATTTCTAATCCCTAGTGAGTCATTGAAACAGTTCATTTGTGTAAATTAATTTTAATGTATGTCAAGATGTTTGAGAAGGGAAGAACGTGGTGAAGTATGAGTTACCTCGAGTCCCTCGAATTTTTAAAAAATATATTGATAACCCTGAATTGGTGAATTAATTGAAGTAATTCGGATATGTTCAATGTTGATATTCTTTCCAAATTTTCTAGTAGATAGGATTATTGTGTGTGACTAAATTGATCATTATGTTGAGAATTTTAAGGGGGTTTGTATCATTGTGTTGACGACTAATTTGACAACTCGTCAACCATACAACAAGTCTTTATTTATAGGTCATCATGAAAATTTGCCATTGTTTTGCATATTCTAGGTGATGACTTGGATGATGAGTCATTATCAACTCAAAGACTCATTAAAGTCTTTTCATCAAGTAAATTATTTTTCGTTTCATTGATGTCTTCTTGATGACTTGTCGTGACGACTCATCACATCCATGATAGCTCGTCACACCAAGTCATCGGTCAAAATGTCCATTATTCGTTAGTTGTTTTCTATAGTGTATATTTGATACTCTAGTGTTCAATTATTGGTCATGATATAATATATTTTGATGATTGATGGTTCGTTCAATATATCAATGGCCCCCAATTGAGACCTTATATAAGAGGATGAGCAAGAAGAGGAATTTAAGGAACAACCACAGTATGATAGGCCTCAGACTAGGCTAAATACAATGATGAAAGAAATTAAGGGAAGAACACATTATGAGGAAAGTGATTCTGGTGGGTTTGTAGCCTCATTTGTGCAAAACCGTCCAGGGTAATCAAAACTAAAACCCTGGATTTCGCGATGACATGAGATGGGAAGTAAAACGATCACTTGAAATATTTAAGAACATATTCTCCATCAATGCAAGGGGTTACCTAAGGAGGAGCATTAGGAAGAGGCTAGAATTCTCATCATAAACTTTCCAAAATATCTGAAATTCCTGGAGATTTTCAATAGGTACAAACTCATTTGGAAAATAAAAGATCCAGGACACTACTTTCCACTTTTAGTTCAAGATTTCTATGCAAATTACAAAGCCAGGA